>CCAG010009894.1:0-64984 GCA_001077435.1 Glossina morsitans morsitans
ATATATATATATATATATATATATATATATATATATATATGTGTGTGTGTGTGTGTGTGTGTGTAATTCTTGAATTATTTATTCACTTTATTTATTTTCCATATGCGTAACAATAAATGGGTTTATTTTATTGCGGTTTTTATTAAATATTTTCTTTTATTGGGATTTATTTATTTATTTTTTAAATGAGTATAATAATATATTGTTTATTCTAAAACAAAAAACATAATTTTCGATAATAACATTAGCATAATATTTGTTTATGTATTTATTTGTTACTTTTTACACTAAGGTACATTTTAAATATATATTTTATAATAAAAACTATTTTTGGATATATTTTTTTATATCAAGAATAATATACGATTTAAAAAATACATAAGTATGTATGTTAAACAAAAATAAAAAATAATAATAATAATAATAATAATAATAATAATAATAATAAAAGCATACAAAACCTATGTTAATATTGTTGTAATATATTATTAATTCAAAATTGATAACGTTTTACAAAGTGTTTTATATAAGAAAAAATATACATTAAACACTTATCCGAGTAATCTTAAACTCTATATGAATAAAATGATTCGATTAATTTTTATATAAAAACCAATTAAATCTTTTTTCCTTAATATGAAGTACTTCTTGTGAAAAAATATTGGAATTAGAAAGTAATTCGGGTAATAGTATGTATATGTAGGTGTTGTTAATAGGACTAAGACACTTTGTAATTGGTTTTTTTGCTTTTTTTATTTATTTTTTTTTGTTTCTTATCCACCACAGAATTTATGTGAATTTTACTTGGTACGATTAGAACTACGCTCCCGGCGTCTAATTAACTATACAAACAATTTTGATCAGGGATTGATTTAGCCAAATCATGTCCGTACATTCGTCGATATTTCTGTCCCTCTTTACTGAAATCACAATCTTAGAACTTTTTCTCCTTCTTTTGCTGGCAGATTAAATTCGCAAGGCACCTAAATCGGTTCATTGGTTCATCCACAGAGTTTACAAATAGTTCAGCCGCGAACAAACAGCAATTTTGAATAATTGATTTTTCTAGCTTTTTTTTTTATTAAAACAAGAAAAAAAAATCAGGTGGTGGGTGTCAAAAGACTTGTTCTAAACCAAATATAAGTTCTTTTTTTGTTAATCTTATTCTTCTTATTTTTATTATTTTTATTATTATTATTATTATTATTCTTTTTTTTTCTTTTTGCATAATCTACATTTTCTTTTAAAGCTAAAGCCAGTCGAATATATGAAATGCTTATACAAAATTATAAATGAAAAAGCATGATTCCTATTCTGTGAGTGGGTGTGTGGGTGTGTGTGTTCGTGCGCGCAAATTTCAAAAGTGGAAATTCGATTATGTAGACTCTTTTGAAAGTCTTTTTTTTCGTAATATCAAAAATCACAAAAAATTTATCTTATCTTTAATCACTGCAATGCTAATCAAAATTTTATGAATACGACCGTAAAAGGTGGTCCTTCCTTCCTATCAACCATGAGTGGGAACATATATATTGACGTTATGCATTGGCTATTTTTGGTTCGATAATTGTTCACCTTCTCAGTTTAGTAGCTCCTACCGAAGGAAGTCATTGCACGTTCATCATTCATCATAAGAGACATCATAAGCGACAAAAAACACGTTTGACCAATGGTGTGGTATTTTGAATTTATTTAGCTAAGTAAATTCGTCCGTCCGTAAATTTAAACCTAGAAAGATGGCTAAAATTAAAAAAAAAAAAATGTAAAAAAAAAGATTGTGACTTTGTCGCTAACCGGGATATCAATTTGACTGATCGAGAACATGGCCTTTTAAAAATATGTATACGATATATTCGTTCTCACTTTCAAAGTTTGTCATCGTCCTTCATTAATAAAGTAGGCAGTAAGTTTCATCTTTTTATATCAATTTATCGACCAACATAACCTCAATAATAGATAAAACGGGCAGGCGACTAGATAGACATGCTTAAACCGTTCGAAAATTTCTCCGTGGAAGAATCGCAGATTTTTCGCAGAATGCCTGCCTAAAGTTTGTATATTTAAAAAATAGAAATAAAAAACGCTGTACAATCTGTAACTCTTCATATGATATCATGGAAGTTTTCAAAATAGTAGACGGACGATACGCGCAGAACTCATCCCTTGTATTTGACCAAGAAATAATCGTACTCGATATAAATGAAACAAAATAATTACTGAGAGTACGTGGGCACTCGATGTTCGGTACAATTCGCATACTTCCAATTGGCCAGAGTTTTAAGTTCGCAGAATTCAAAGGACGAGACACGTCTGTTCACTTTTTTTTACGTTACGTTAAAGTGGAATGATGTCAAAAAAAAGGATTGCCTCTATGATTATAAATTTAGATCTCGAATTCATATATTAATTCAATTAATCTCACGTTCACATATTAATTACTGAATGAAAAGGAAAGAATTCAATTATTTTAAAATAATTAAGATCTTCTCCTTTAGGGAAAGAAGCCGTAAGAATTAAATTATTATTTTTTTTTTTTTTTTACTTAATGATTGATTACTCTTCCGTAAAAAAAATCTGAATTTATAGATGCCCATGTATTTGCATTGAAACCAACCCATCAACTTATTTGTATTGCAATGAAATATTTACACATACTTAAGGATTACAATAATATCTAATATTAATTTAAAAGTAATGATTTATTTCTATTATTTTTTTTAATTTCTTTTTTTTACATTTTTTACACAAGTTAAGCAAATTTAAAAAATATCTATCAAAGTATTACCCCTTAAATAACAACAAAAAATCAACAAGTTTTTTAAGGTTTTTTTTTTAACTCAATTTCAACAATTTTTTGTTTTATATTCTTACTTTAAAGTTAAATAAAAAAAACTATATATTTATATGTATATGTATATATATGCATTTGTATATATATATATATATATATATATATATATATTGTATGCGTATATTCATGTATGTATGTATGCATGTACGTATGTATACGGCGAGAAAGAATCTTAAAAAGAAATTTCTTATATATAAATGTTAGTGTTTTTTTTTTACAATAAATTCTATACTAAAAATTTTTGAAAAAGTAAACACACATTATATAATTTACATGTTAAATAAAAACAAATGAAAATACAAAATTGTTTTTTAACTTTAAAAATCTTTAAAATTAATTGCATATATAACTATAATTTCGGTTCAGAAATTGCACTTTCTCCAAGTGTTAAGAGGGCTAGAATATGTTCAGTACTTAACAGAGAGAACTTATCTTTCTACTATTATGCTCGACGAAAGTTTCACTTTCTTCCTCTATATGCAATCATTTTCATAAGAAAATGCGGCATACGTTCATCTATCACCTCTATATGTTTTGATATGTATACCCTTTACACTGGTAAATAATTATATACGTAACTTGGTCAACTATTGGAGTTAATTTGCATTGAATTCCTCGAAAATATTAAAAACACAAATCTGCGAAAAATAAGTATATAAGCAAAAATTAAATAATTAAATAGACACTTAAGACATTTTAAAAGAAAATATTTTTTCCGATGTTGATTCAGATTTTCAACTATTATGACAATATTTGCAGATGCACTACGTCACATTGTCCAGCTTATATATATATACATATATATATGTATATGTTGTTTGCCCCACATATCTATCTCAATTTTTGTCGTTTCGACAGTTCCAAAGAAGGACACGACCAGACGAGGACGAAGTATTTTATATTTTTAAAAATGTTATGAAACTTTTGAAGGATGCCGCTGGGCACTGCATAGGGACAGATATGTTTTACTTAAATGAAGAATGTACAGAACTTTAATATTACTTCCAACAATGGGGTTTTCCCTAATGCTGACGGCACTTGGTCTTGGATCTCGGGCATAGCACCTTGTATGGAAGTTTGATCGTTCAGTTAAACAAGCTTCTTCCTTTCAATTATTAAACATAAAAATTTTCCAAATAAATTGTATCCGAACAAAATTATTCGATGGAATTAAAATATATATTTCACAACTATTCTTTTAGTTCTACTTAGTTTTTACCGGAAAACATCACTGGCCTATTCGGCGTTCCCAACTCCCACAGGAAATGTTGCTAACAACGATACAATCGCCCATGGTTAAGCGCCAATAGCAAACGCTACTATTTCTCTTCCAGTCAACATTATTGTTATTATTAACTCATCATGGTCGAAACTTTGCGATACGCTAAAAGTCGAGTAATTCCAGCGGCAATAAAATTAATAACAGAATGCCAACAATTATAACGGACCGTACGAATACGAAACTGGAATTGGCAAGGATAACAATTGTTAAAGGTGGGGCTAAACAACCTAAGCGACTTAAATGCTTGGCAATGAAACGTATACGTAATGCATGCAAGTGATTTTTACATATTAATAATCGGAAATAAAGCTACATCTACGTCTTATGTGTTATAACTAATTTAATGTCTGTATTTGCGAAGGAAGTAAACAGAAAATTTTGTATATGCTGGGCATATTTTTGTAGTTTTTATAATGAACTTGATTGAAAGGAAAATAAAAAAAAAGAATAAAACATTCGATTTTAAATACTAGTCTAGAATCTACAAAGCGGACCCACATTATTACAACTGCAGTCGCTGTTGATGTTCCTGCGTTTCAGCTGACGACATTAAAGTACTTCCATTTATTTGTTGCTCACTCGAAGTTGACTCATCATTTAGTTGTGAGTCGTTTTGAGTAGCGCACTGCTAGAACCATGAACGAGGATTGGCGGCGTCGTATGGTTTGGGCAAACCTAACGACGAAGCTCGATAAGCCGTCGGTGGCGGTGGTTGCGCATAAGTGGCAGCTGCAGCAGCAGCTGCTGCGCCTGCCGGGCCGCCCAGCAAACTTTGGTTGAATATCATACGTGAATGGAAGTCGTCACGGCGAAAGTATTGCTGATATAATTGTGTGTTGGCTGCGTCTAGCTGAGAAGCAGTGTTCATGAAAGTGTACGGGGTTGCGCGGGTCGAGGGATGGGCAGCGAACAGACTATATGGATTTGTAGCCGCAGCCGCTGCAGCTGCTGCCGGATTTAATGTTGTTTGTGTTTTATCCATGACAGCTGCTGCAACCGCTACTGCTGAGTTAGCATTATCGCTTGCCGTTGAACTGCTGCGATGAGCGGGTGCTGGTGGCATGTAATATGAATTGGATGCGTCCCGGAACTGGTCCAAATAACTGTTGCTCCCCGTTTGATCGCCATACAATCCTAGACTGCCAGCACTAGGACCAAAATTAAAAGCACTGCCTGGCACCATGCCCGCAGCCGTCTTAAGGGAAATAGCAGTCGCGGCATCTACCGCCGGCGACGCTGATGCTGTTGATGAGGTGACTGCCGAATTAGCGGTGTTGCCGCTCGAGGCAACTGAGCCAGCTGTAGCAGCGGATGAATTTGAAGTCGAAAGAGGAGAACTGACGCCGGTGGACTTGAGACCAGCATATAATTGGAAGCCCTGTTGTAAAACTTGAGCATGAGCCTGCAAATGATGAGCGGCTGACACATTAGCGGCCACCACGTTTTGCGTTATATTGGAGGCGGGATTGTTATACGAAGAAGAAGTGTGAAGATTTTGCTGTTGCTGTTGTTGATGATGATGCGTTTGTTGTTGTTGCTGTTGTTGCAGTTGTTGTTGCTGTTGTTGCTGCTGTTGTTGTTTGGCAGCAGCTGCTGCCTGCTCAGCCGCTATAGTAGATGCCTTCTTTTTTCGCCCTCGTTTTGCCGGAGCTGGAGCTGCCGGTTTTACTTCCGTTGCGTTTTGTTGAGCTTGTTGTTGTTGCTGCATGTTACCTGTCAAGCTATGGAAATAATTACCACTGGCAGTGGGCATTTGATGCGGATTTCCATATATGCTCGCACCCGTCGCGGAGGAATTCGACGATCCATTTAAAGGGTTTGTATATAGCTGCGTCGCTGGTGAAGCCGTTAAGCTCTTAGCCATCGAGCTGGCTGTAGAACTATACATATGTGCCACTGGTGGTACTGATTTATCATAAAAATTGCTCGACGATGATGACGATGTAGACGTACTTGATAAACCCAACATTGACGGATCACCCAAGGGGTGCAATAATGAACTGGTGGGATTATTATAGGTTTGTGTGGATGACGGCGGTGGCGGTGTTGGTTTATTATAGGCAGCCAAGTGATGTGAATGTGTTAAATGATGCGAGCTGTTTAAAGCATTCAATAAAGTGCTGTTATTACTGTTGTTACTGCTATTAGAAGAAGTAGTACTAATGTTGTTGTTCGCAGGAGTATCGTGAGTAATGGCCATGTTTGTAGCGGTTGTGGAAGTTTTTTCAGTAGTTGAGGAATGCTGTTGTGATTGATGTTGATGTTGTTGTTGTTGTTGTTGTTGTTGTTGTTGTTGTTGCTGCTGCTGCTGTTGATGACCATAATTATGTTGCATTGATTGCTGTTGCTGTGTAAGTTTATTTGCTTGATAAATTGAATGTTGTTGCTGATGATGTACATTATGCTGCTGTTGTTGTTGCTGCTGCTGCTGTTGCTGATGTTGTTGTTGTTGCTGATGGGCCATGTATGTGTTATCGCTGTTCGACATATTTAAGGGCTTATGCAAAGTTTCAGTGGACTTTTGCGGTTGCTGTTGCTGTTGAATCAAGTCACTACTGCTATTGTTATAATTTATGCTGGATTTATGTTGCTGTTGTTGTACACTTTGATTATTCTGTTGTTGCTGATGTAAATGTGACTGTTGCTGTTGTTGTTGTTGTGTTTCTTGATTGGTGTGCATCAAAGCATTGGCAACGTGTTTATTTTGATCTTGCTGTTGTATCATACCTTTCGCCTGCTCTGGCTGCTGTTGCGGCATTTGGCAATTTTGCGTATCCTTAGTGTAGTCTTTCGGAAATCCCAAAGAAGCAGCATGATTGTACAAAAAAGCTTTATCGCTCGCAATATTGCCCAAATGTTTACTAAACGCCATTGAACCCAAAATACTATCAAACATCTGCGAGTATTTGCTGAATTGCTGTTGTTGTGGTTGCGGTTGTTGAGAGGGCTGTTGTTGTTGCGTCTGCTGATGCCCCATTAAAGCGGCTGCCAGTGTCGGTTGAGCCTGTTGTTGACTTGATTGAGCCTGTTGCTGATTAGCGACCACAATTGCATCATCGTCCGATTTCTGCATTTTGCGCGTCGTTCCTCCGCTATAATCCATTCCTAGCAAATCGTCTGTCGCAGATCGTTTTAATGAATTCTGATTATTTTGAGTACTACTAGGTGATTCGACAGCTATAATGCTCTTTTGAATTTGTTGTGGTTGTTGTTGTTGCTGATGTTGCAAATGTTGCATAAAAACAGACATTTCACCGTTACCATCATCGGGCGCTGATGTAGAGGCAGTATCAACAGCAGCATCTCCGATGTAAGTAGAGCTAACTGTCCCCGCCGCAGCAGTTTGCTTTTTCACATTTTCAGCTTGCAGGTCGTTATTTGCGCCACCAGGGACTGAGACGACTGCTTTATTAACTCCAGGCACCGTAGCTGCTTGATATTGTGCGTATGTTGGATACTGAGGTTTCTGTATTAACGACTGCTGCTGTTGTTGTTGTGTATGGTGGCCGAGAATATTCACTTGTTGTTGATTATTGGCAGCGGTAGTCTGTTGTTGACAACTTATAGCAGAAGAAGACGAAGAAGATGAAGAATTTTCGCGCCAATCGTGCACTTTATTGCTACCTGCTACACGGCTTTTGTTTATCGTATTTATGGAATTGTTGTATAGAATATTGGCAGTAGGTTCTGATTGCCTTTGCTGTTGCTGTTGTTGCAAATGTGCGGTTGACATTGCAGCAGTTGGTGGAACATACGCATTGGATGATAAAACTGTTGTAGCATTTTGTCCTGCTACTGAAGACCCTTCCATTTCACTCTGATAAAGTTGCTGCTGATGATGTTCGGCACTAGAATGCTTGTTGGTCTCTCTATTCATTTGGGGGGTTTGCTGTCCACTATATACCAAAGAATTTCCTATAGTTTGTTGAGATGTATAAATACTTGTGGAGGACACATAAGTTGGAGGTTGGGGCGATGCTGTTACATTAGCCGTACTGTGAGTTTGTTGCTGTTGGGAAGGCTGGGGCTGTTGTTGTTGATAAGGTGATAAGACTGGCTGTTGATATGGAGAATTTTGTTGTTGCTGCTGCTGGTCAACTGGTGAATGAGCTAAAGGTGTAGGAGGTTGAGTAGTAGCCGAAGATGCCGGTGAACCTATACTAGGCAAGGGACTATGCTGCTGCGTATGGAGAGGAGAATGCATGCTACTTTGAGGCGTATGTACAGGACTGTGTGACTGCGCTGGAGGAGGATAAGGAGATTGTTGTGTTTGTTGATATGGTGAATTTGGTGGATGATACGGTGATTGATGCGGTTGTGGCGTCGTGTAGGGAGAATTTTGTGGCTGCTGGTAAGGCGAGTGTGGATTAGGCGTACTAGGACTCATTGAAGAATTATAATCTGATTCTTGAGATCTGGGCTGCTTGTATTGATCGTAGAGATTTGGCAGAGGCGAAGTAGAAGAATACACTGGGGTTTTCGAAGCCTCCGAGCCTGAAGGATTGTAACTATTGGCTCCTCCATAAGGAGAAGTGCCGCTTAGTTCGGGTGTAGAAACATTAGGTGATGAAGCTGAAGAATAAATATGCTGCGAGTACTGGGGATACGGTGAGGGCATCTCTCTGGGGCTGCAGCTTTTATCAGGACTACTTTTGGTTGTAGTATCCTGATAAAAACCAACTTTTATAGCTCCATTTAAAGGATAGGGCGAAGTGGGTTTGGTATTTTCATCTGGTTTGGGTGACACCATTATGGGTGAAGCTCCTATAGGTGAAGCGCCTATTGGTGAAGTGTAAGCGCCTCCTCCGTATGTACCGTAACGATCTTCTATAGTAATTCTGGGAGAATCGGGATCCTGGCTAAAGCTTGACCGTTCTGATATAGTACTACCTGTACTAGCTTTACGTTGGCGAGGAGCAGAAGGCAGAGAGAACCCCTCGCCTATTAGAGAAGCCGATGGGGGACTTTTACCCGCAACAGCCCCGGTAGTAGTTCCTGATCCCTGGGAAGTGCCTTCATTTGATTTGTTTGACGAGTTTTCATTTGCATCCTGCTGTTTTGCCTCGTCTTCATCTGACTTCTTCGTCTTTTTGGGAGCTCCAAACGCTTTAAGCCATACACTCAAATTTGGTTTTTCTTTCGAGCCCGAAGAGCTAGAACTTGAGCCCGTGACTATATTCTCCGCAGCCGTTGATTTGCCACCTACAAGCAAAGTCTTAGCTGTTAGCAAAGCTTCAAAGGGTCTTTGCTTATCTTTGGCTTCTGTGGTGTCTTCTGTTTGCGTTTCTATACCGTCTTCTTTAGCTAGCAAAGACGTTGTCGCTGCTAACGTTGTTACTTTAGGAAAGGGCAGCAAACCCTCTAGAACAGTTTCGCTCTTATTTTTGAGTTTTTCTTCTACTTCTTTGTCTGCGCAGGTGGATAAAACAGGGCTTACAGCGGCCTTATTCACAGTCTTACTGGCCAATTCGTCAATAAAAGACGATTGCCCTAAGCCGAAATTATCTGTTTTTATAACAGTACCAAGACTTAATTTGGGAACATTGTCAGCTGTTTCAACGATCAATGAGTTTTTAACCTCCTTAGCTTTAGCAGCTACTGGTCCTAATTGAAATAATTCTTCTGGTTTATTAACATTCTGTATCAGATTACCTTTAGCTTTGCCAGGTTGTAAACGATCTATAGTTCGCAAAAGATCCTTACGTCGGGGATTTGTGGCTGCTTGTAATTTTTCTTTGAGAGATTTACGCTTAGCTTCTTTAGCCATTTGTTGTTTAATATGAGGTGGAGGAGGAGGATGTAAGAGCAATTGTGTTTCCTTTGGTTTGGGTGCGGTAATCGTAGTTAATGTGGGGGGTACAGTTGTTGGAGGCGGAATTAGCAAAGGAGTATTTGCTGCTGCAGCAGCTGATGATAAAGAAGCTATAGAAGGTGCGTTCACAGAAGAGCTATTTGAGGAAGCATTTACAGTAGTACTACCCACAGAATTACCGGAAGTCACCGAATGAGGTGGCGTGTTACTTATCGAACTCAATCTGCTAGTAGTTCCTGGCAATAAGTCGGCTATATCTTTCTTTGGCAATGTAGTGTCACTAGATGAATTATTATCTGTTACAAGCTCATCTAACGCCTCAGCCAATTTGACGGGTACCAAATCGACTTTCGCGGGAGCTATCGGTTCGTTACGTCGAAAATCAGAAGCATCTAATTTACTAGTTATAGAAGCATCAAAATCATCTAACAGATTAAAACGTGACGGCGAATTACTGGCTGAAGAAAATTCTGAAAATCGTGGAGTATGTTCCAGCCAACGGTTAATGTCCTTCAAAGTTTGCTCGGTCTCTACATCCAAGGCTTCTAAATTTGTTGACGAAGTAGAAGGCTTATTAAAGCTCGTCGCTGCATTCCCTTTATTAGCCATTTTCTTATTAACCGTTACTGAGACAGCAGCCTTTTTTTGCAAAGACTTCTTGGGAGGCGGCGGCGCTACAGTTTTCTTCTGTTCTTCTTCCTCCAATTTGGATGGCTCACAAAATTCAGCCTCTCTTTCATTTAATATGGCTTTCAGCTTTTCTTTCTTCTTAGGTGGCAACTTATCCATGCTTATGTTTTTCCTTTCTTTACTTGATTGAGTTTCGCTTAATAAATCTTCACTTGATAACTGTCGCTCCTTGGGACTTTCCACTTTTGCAATACTACTCATCCTATTGGAATCGATTTTTGCTTCTATTGCTTTTTCCGGAGTTTTTGCAGAATCGCCGAATTTTTCAGTGACTGAATTCTCTAAAACCTTCTTTGCTTTCTTTGAACCGTCTTTGGATTTTCGTCCACGCGTGTTTTCTGTAGTCGACTTTTCTACACTTTTTTCCGTTTCAATATTCTTGTTAGAATCACGTTTACGAGAGCTTTGCTGTCTTTGTGTGGATAATTTAGATTCAGTAGTTGCTATCGCATTTTGCTGTTGATTCAATAGAGCCCGACTTCGTCTATATTTAATTAGTTCGTATTTATCTAAAAAAGGCAACAGCATGTCTAACTCGGCCTGTTCAGCAGCCGCAGCTGCTGCCGCAGCATCTTTTTCTGGATCTGCTTTCTTCTTGTCGCATGAATTCAAGTTAGATGTCGACAATTTCCGTTTCGTTTCGTTACTTCGTTTGGAATTTTTACCCGTTTTGGGGGATTGTTTCCTTCTAGGACGCTCTACACTGGCCTCTCTAGATTGCGAAGAGCTGTGACTAGACACTGATTTAAAGTCATCCTCGTCTGTTTCTGAAGGCTTTATTTTGCAGCTCGGACTGGATGCTCTTGGACTTGGCATCTTCTTTACAGGGGATAACAGATCAGAGAGATCGTCATTAAGGACACTTTTTGAGTATTTTTTATGTAAATCCACTTTAAACGGTGACATGCTACGTGAGTCATCATCATTTATGTCTTCTTCTAGTTCCGATGCGGAAGCTTCTAAAGCAGCCACAGCAGGAGGTGGAAAGTCTTTACTTAATGGCAAACTTGGTCTTTTTTTAAGTGGAGGCGGTGGTAGCGGCGGTGGTGATGTGGGCGCACATTCTTGAAGTTCTTCCGTTTTATCCCGTTCATTACCATCTAAAGAACTCACCTCTTCTGACTCGCATGGTTCAGTCTTTGTTCTTTTCAATCGAATAGAGGACGGTTTAGTCCGCCCCTTCGATTTTCTGATAGCTGAAGAATTGTCCTTCTTCTTTTTTCCTGCAGTTTTCGCTCTTTTTTGGTTTGTTGATGTATTTTGCTTTAATTTATTCTTTTTTGAGGATTTCAGTTCAAAGCTTCGGTTTGTTTTCACGTCATTGGAGTCAAGCTCATTTTGCACGCTGACACAATCATCTTCATCTGAATATTCTAAAAGATCCTCTTCTTCTTCCTTTTGTTTACTTTTATTTGACTTCTTTACTGACTTTCTTGACTTTGCGTCAATTTTATTATTAGATCTTGAGGATTTCTTATCATTTCTAGGCTTTCGATTTTTTCGTGACGAAGACTCTTTAGAGTTTTTTCCTTTTTTTGAAGATGTTCTACTTTCTTCGTAATCCTCGCCCTCGTCATTTTCATCGGGTGGCGGTTCTTCATTTTGTAGTTTATCTGCTTCTTGATCGCTATACTTCTCCTCTTTTCGATTACGTGATTTCTTTTTACGTCTTTTATCTTTTTCTTTTCGTTTTCTTTTATTGATTTTTGGTGAACTTTCTGTCAATTCTTCTTCCGTTTTATCATCTATAACCGACTCTTTTATTGAGCGCATATCGCGCACAGCCTTAAATTCTTCCTCCTCACTTTCAGTTTCTTGCAATTTTTCCTTACGTGTGTGTTTTTTACGATCTTGACTTTTCCCCAATGATTTCCTAGCTGTACCTGACTCCGAGTTCTCTTTATCTTTGTTTTTCTTGCTAAAGTATTTCTCACGGAACACATTCATTTTCGAATCAGAAGCTGGATAACTTAAGCCAGGATCATCCTCATCATCATCAGATAGATGATCGAAATATTTTTTTGTGGCTTTATCGAATGCTTCTTGTAGATTATTAACCATTTCAGTATATTCTGCAGATTAGATTAGAATATATGTATATAATGTAAACAAATCTACAGGTATTCTTATTAAATAAAAGTAAGAAGATAATGTACTAACCATTATTATTGCCATTATAAAGACGGCAATTGTTAACTATTAGCTTAAAATCATTACGAAAATCACTGAATTTTTGATATTCACCGTTATCAAGTTTATCTTCCATTTTTAGAAGATCCATTGGTCTGAAAGGGAAAACGATTCGATTAGAACTACAAATTATAATGCATTCTAAATAATACTAACCTTCTGATAATTGAATAATATCTGGGAGCTATATCTTCTTCAACCGGATCCATAAATGGCCAAGCGTCACGATGATTTTTTACATAGACCAACACCTTATGCATACCAATTTGTAAGATCTCATCCGTTTCAGTAAAGCTAAGAATATTTGATGTGATGGATTTTTTGTTTGTACAATAATTGTTGTAGTATTGTGAACGTTGTTGTTGTTGATGTGTACTACACAGGGAAGTCATTTTATGTACATACGATGACGATGATGTCGCATTTGTAGATAATGATAATGATGAGGAATTTGGGTTGTGATGATTATGTTGATAGTAATGGGAAGTGTGTGCATTTGTATTAATATGAGAAAATTTTGCATTAATTATGGATGAAGTGGAAATGGATGATGAGTGGGATTTATTATTATTGTTATTATTATTATTATTATTATTATTATTATTATTATTATTATTATTATTACTATTATTATCATTATTATTATTGTTACTATTATTGTTATTGTTATTGTTATTATTGATGAGGGTAGTAGTAGTGCTACTGTAATTATTAGTATTATGTTTTAAGTAACGTTTGCTTGGTGGAATTGCTGCCTCTGTTGTTGCTATTTTACATGGCGATGTTATTCGACCACACTGCATATGGCTACTAATACTGCACATTTGTCGTTGATAATGTTGATTGTAATGACAACTATTCGTGACTGTAGTAGTGATAGTGGTAGTGGCGGTGGCGGTGGCGGTGGCAGTGGCGGTGGTGGTGGTGGTGGTGGTGGTAGTGATGGTGTTGGTGTTGGCATCATAATATTCTTTTGGTTGATGTCGCTTTCTTTGTTCGTGTTGCAGTGCACATTGCCGTTTGATACTAATTACATTTCTACATTTAATATGGAGGACAACAAGGTGACGGTAAAGGTTATGGTAGTGGTAATGGTGATGATATGGTAGTGGTGGTCATGTAGGATATTTACGTTTTACATTACGCATAAATTATGTTTTTTTTTTTTTTTTAATTTTTTCATGTCGCATATCATTTATCATTATTTTAATTGATTATATTTGAGGTTGAGAGATGATGTTTGGTTTTTATTGACATTTGTTAAGAAAAACAAAATAAACGAAAATACAAGGGAAGCATAAAATACAATTGATTTTAATGATTATTTTTTTTTTTTGTTTATTTACAAGTGATTGTTCTCACTAAAAATAAAATAAAGAAGAGATAGCAGAAACAAATCGAAAAAGCCAATAAAAATACTAAGAGAAGCAAGAAGAAACCGAAAATATGAAGACATGCTTCGTATCTACAAATCAAAATTTGGTTAAGAAAACTGCAATTAAATACTTCAACAAAGTAAGACGATTTGTCTTGGCAAAATATATGTAAATTGAAAAGAGTGAAACGAGTGATATTCACATTCTCCGTAAGCGATTTCATCAAATCAGTTGGGACAAAGTTGCTTTTAACTTTAAACGTTAAAAATATTAGTTAAATAATTTATCCCCTCGTAATGGAGAAGTTCTCCTAAAGATTGCGAATGTATTAAATTAGCCACTCCAACTGTAATCAATTCGCTATAGCTAAGAAAATTATATTCGTCTTAGGTTAAATTTTTAGAGATGCTAGCCTAGAACTTGTAAATCAATTTTCTAATATGGGCGTGTCAGGTCGATCCCGCCTATTCTTTTCTCCTCTTTTCCAGATGGACGCAAGGCAATATTAATACTAAACCGTAGATTAACATTTCTAATAGGTTACAATTTATAGTTTGTTAACTTTTCGGGATGTGCTTTTAATAAGCACGCCACACCCATCTTTGAATTATCTCTCTTCCCCATGCTGGAATGTATCTATTAACTAAGAGGACACATATTCAGGTATTTCAGATAGAAACTGATCAGTAATAAGCATCACTTAAAACAATTTAAATATATTTAATTTCAAACCGTGGTGCCATGTCCTAAACCAAACGGCCATATTATGTTTATCATCTACCAAGTATGCAAATTGGTAGTGAAGACTTTTTCATATGTTAATATATTAGTTATTTGGCTTATTGTTCTCTTCTTTTTTTTTATCCCTATGTTATTTAAAATATTGGCTATTACTAGCAACAACTATTGCTGATTCTTCGGGGAACCGTGCTATTAGTCTGCAACAAAATCATTTATCTACTAAAGTAGATTCCAAGATTCGCGATACTCTCGATGTATCCGAAAGAACCTCGGTGTTAATTGGACAACATTTTTTTCGATAGGATTAAATTATGGATTTCCCGGTGAGCCCATATCTTGAGCATATATTAACCGAAACTACCGCTTAGTGGTAGTAATAGAAGCGGTTCAGTAACCGATTTATTTCAAACATTGTCTTACTATGAAATTATTGTATTCTGTCGTCTTGCATATTGGTCCTTCTAAATCTCCGATCTAATTACAATAATTCCTATTTATATCACTCATCTCTTTTTCTGGTGTGTTTTATTCGAGAACCTCGTACCGCACTAACTATGCAACATTAATTTAAAGTCAGCAATATTCAGCTTGAATCTTCGTACCAATGTAAACAAGTTAAACTCTTTACGCATAAATTCATAACGTCGAGTTCGCTTTACGTAGTCAAAAAATTAAGAAATTTACGTCCGACTGAGTCGAATCTTCTATATTCATTAGTTTTATCTTTAAAAAAAACAACAAAATTTGAAGAAAACGAAATTTTAACAAGTAAGAAAATTCAATTCGATCATGGCCGAATCTTTTACACCCATCTCTGTTGGCCTAAAAAAGATTTAAAAAAAAGGAAAAAACTAAATTTTACATATTCTATAATATTGGGTGGGCGAAGCCGATTTTTTCCATTTTCAGAATAAAAGTGAACATTTATATGGTTTATGTGTTGTACTTCACAGTTCACAGTTTTTGCTGTATAGACGTGTCGGCGTGTTTTAGATTATTCGAAAAGTTTGAGTCCTTTTCAAATGCTAATTTTCGCTAACGACAGAGTGTTTACCACAGATACTACACGTGTGTGCTGAAGGACACATCGACAGATGAATTAACGGACATGCTTACGTGCATTGTGAATTTGAAACTGGCCAAAAAAATGCAATTATGATACACTACACAATTGAGGTAGGCGTGGCCGATTTTCTCCTCCTTTGTAAAGGTACTTGAACATCGTCCAGAGAATATACGTTCAAAATTTTGTGAATTTATGTTCCAGTTTATGAGCAAAAAGCCAATTTCTTAGTCCTTTTGAAAAACGGAAGTGTCCTCGCTTTACGTAACACTGTAGGCGTGCCTTCCGACCGATTTTGCCTATTTTCAATACCAACTTGCTTACAAGAACTTCCAACGTTTCCGGCAAATTTGAATTCGAGAGCTTCATTTTTGCGGCCGGAAGAATGTTTACAATAGATATTACACAGCCGAACAGACAGCCAGACGGACATACTTAAAAGATTTCATCATATACTTTGTGGAGCCCCTGATGCTTCTTTCTGAGCAAACGTTTTGAGAAAATGAATATACCCCTCAACCTTCGGTGATGGGTACAATAACCTATAATAAAGAGCGGGCGTAGCCGATGGACGTACTTGAATCGATTCACAATTTGCTACTTATCATGAATATATACACTTTATGTGTCTCTAAAGCTGCTTTTTGGGAAATTGCAAACGTTTCCCCTTTTACATTTTCTTAGATTAGATTAGACTTGGTTTTCCTAAAAATCGCGATATACTTTAAATGACGCTGGGGTAAAATTACGCTACGCGTCAAAAAAAGCCTATGATTACAAAGGCGTGTACAACTGAAGCATAAAGGTAAGAATAATCTCCAATTTTTAGCCAACCGTGCAAGTAGGAAATTCTAAATTATCAATACATGCACAGATAAGCATGCACATCAAACTACATATTTACAGTACATACATAAAGTTAGATACAAATAAAATATGAATTTTTCATTTTAAACTCACTCATCCGAATGTTGTGACAGCTCCTGTCGTAATCCATCTATGGTTGAGGCTGTGCTATTTGATTTGCGTTTGCTGCCGCTGCTGTTACCACTACAGCTCGACTGATTTGTTAAGGATTTATCTGCCGTTGCGGACGAGTTTTTTTGCTTTTTGTTTGCCATATTGGAAGACGATGAACTTTTCGCTTTGTTAGATTCCTTCGAGGTAGATGATGATGATGCTCCGCTTGTTGTTGTTGCCGTTGTCGTATTTGTGGCTGTAGATGTGGTTGAATTATCTTGCAAGGCGGTCGGTATGAATATATTACCCGTCAACGATGATAGTGAGTTATTTGTCTGACGTCCGGGCAATTTCATATTTGTCGTTGGAGCCATATCATGTATACGATGATGATCTTTTTCTCTTTTTATTGTTGATTGTAATAGATCACCAACGCTAAGGACACCAACGTCGTTGGTAATTCCCGCGACTAAACCGGGTTGATTTAAATCTAAATCGTTTTGATTGTTGCTGTTATTATTGGAATTATTTAAACTATCATTGGGTATTACACCAATAGCACGACAAAAGTTCTCCTTATCTTCAGGACTTAACAGTGGCTCATCAATATCCTCTTGCTGATGATGGCGATGGTTGTGTTTATGTTGCTGTTGTTGTTTTTGCTTGTTATATTTTCTATTTGTTGTTGTTGGTGTTGTTGTCGTCGTTGTTGTTATTGTTGTTGTTGCCGTCGCTTTTGTTAAATTTCTGGTTTCTATTGTTGTCGTTGTATTACTATTGGAATTTGGTATCGTGCTTATATTTTGATTGTTATTGTAGTTTGTACTTTGTACTGAAGCACTAAAGCTATTTTCATGCTTATGCCGTTTGCTGCGATGGTGCTCTTTGGATCTCTTTTTTTGCTTTTTCTGCGATTTTTTCTTCTTATGATGATGATGGTGATGATGATGATGGTGGTGGTGGTGGTGATGATGCGTTTTATTGCGATTGGATTTTGTTAACTTTTCGTTTATGGTTTCTAAAACCACATCGTCTTCAACAAATGGATGTTTTTGCTGTAACTGTTGTTGTCTTTGATTATCATGATGTGTCAATAAATGTACAGACGTTAAAGTATTGTTATTGGTGGCGTTCTGAAAGCTGTGGTTATGACCTGAATTTACCGACTCTAATACTTCTCTGACGTTAGCCGCTTCGTCGTCTTCCGGTTCTAATTTGATATTCTTCAATAAGTTTAAATCTTCTTCAGTCAAAGGCGATATATCCTGAATCGACCGACGATGCGCTGTGTGAGATTCTGCGCAATTATTTTCGGCTACGTGAAAATTTGTCTCGTTATCGTCGTAATCGGGTAGATCGCTATTCTTATCTTCTTCTTCCTCCTCGTCTTCTGATGTTAAGCAAAACGTTTCTCGATGACCGAGAAATTCGCTAGAATTTGTGGTTATAGTGCGACGTAAAGAACTTGCGTATGTCGATATACCACTTGCTGTTGAGGTAGACGGAGATCTATGAAATTCGGATTGAAAGAAGAACCGCGAAAAAGTAAAAAAGTTAGCGATAACAATACATTTGAGAAACGTTCAATCTCAATAGAAACACAATGAAATCATGCACGTAATGAAAATGATGTGATAACTGAAAAACAAATGAAAAACGGAAGATTTTGTTTTTAGTGTTCGTATAGAATTGCCTTTGAATTATTGTAAAGAAAAACGTGTAAAGGGGCGAGAAAATTTTTATTCAACATTACAGAAAAGTATTGCATATCTGGTGACGACCGGTGGGGTCAGTCTATCGTCGATCTTAACATCCTTTATATGCTAAGGAACTTAATAGAGATGAATATTGTTCTTAAAAACGTTTCTCAACTCATCCATATTTCGCTTTTTAGCCAAAAGAATATTTAGCAACATATTTGTTGTAAGCTGTTACTTCTCCAAGATAACTTCCAATAACCATGCACACTGCAAACAGATGCATTTGAATCAGCAGTAGAACGCGAAATTGTTTGTACACAGTGGAAGCGCGCCGACAGCGCAATTATGGAATCTAGTTGATACCAGTATGGAGAATATCTTAAATCTTTGATAAACCAAATGATATCCTTTAAAATATTACGAGGCGACTTACGAAACGCTTAGAAGAGTATTCTGTGCTTGGGAGAGTAAAAAGGGAATGATACGACGCAAAATTAAAGATACCATTATAAAAATTTGGCTCAGGGTCCTGGTTAAATCTTCAATTACCGTCAAACATTATTTCTTTTCTACCCAGCAATTATCAACCACTAACAATTTGATACTTTTACATGTTATCTTTATTATTTTATTATTATTTTAATTCCGGTCCGATTATTCTATTGGCAATCTTCCGTTTTTGTTTTTGTTTTTTGTTTATGTTTTAGTATCACTGCGAGTCAACGTATGAAAGAAAAACCAAAAATTCTTTACATGCTTTATGCGTTACGCACAAACCTAATTTTTAAAAGAAGAAAAAGGCGAAATTCATAAAATATAAAATTAAAACATGCTTACATAATTTGTTCAAAAAACAAAATAAATCAAGTGTGTTTCAAGTTGGAAAACACAAATTGATTGCTCGTGTTTTGCAGAATCCAATCAATCAAGCCAAAAATGTGGTAGATAATCAATCAGAAATGAAATATCAAAAAAATTCACGCCAGCCACTACAATTTTAGTTTTACGAGTTGTTTATTTCTCTCTCTCTCTCTCTATTTTTTAAGAGGTTTTATTTTCATTTAATTTTTGAGCAAAAGAAAAACTTTTTGGATCTTTTTGACAAATGAGTGAAAAATTTAAAGTGAATTTTGGTTTTCCACGAATTCAATGATTAAATGTGTGGCGGCATGTTTATTATTATTATTATTATTATTTTTTTTTTTTAATGAAAACTGATGAAGAAACAAACTCTTTTATGTAAAAAAAGTAAAAATATACAAAGCCACAAACGAACTTGGTGATGGATAACATGAAAAATGTTTGTGTTTAGTGATCAAGATGGAAAATAATATCAATGGTTAAATGTCATTGTTGCGGTTATTGCCAATTGTTGTTGGAATTTTAAATTAGTTGATTTTGTAGAATATTGTTTGGGAATGAATTTTTTTTTTGTTTTTTTTTTTTTTTTTAGTTTTCTTGTATTTCATATAAAATTCTTTTGGTACGTTTTTTTTTCTTAGTGTTTTGTTTATTGGTTTAGACGAGTAGACTATTGGCTGTAGCTAACCGTCTGCGTGCTCTAGTTTGTGTAATTGAGGTAGTTAAAGGCAAAAAAGCGGGTTTAACGGAAGGCTGCTCGAATTGATAACGCTGTTGATGCTGCTGCTGTTGCTGCTGCAGACGTTCTCTTTCTCTTTGCAAACGTTCTTGCTCTTGGCGATTTTTCAGTTCTGCCAAATTTCGTATGCGCGAGGAGTTGCGTACTTGAAATAATCTAGATTAGGGAATTTTATAAAATAAATAAAATGAAATAATCATTGTAACTTTTTATTTAAATAGTAATCAAACTGAACTTACTTCCTTCTTCTCAATCTTTCGCGCTCACGAAATAACTGGGGTAATTTTGGTAGGAAATTCTCATCCAATATTTGATAGAGCTCCTTTTCTTTAGGATTGGTGGAACTTTTAAATTTCGCTGCCAAGTTCTGCCAGTCCTCTTCACTGAAACAAATCACTTGCCAAACCGATTGCGATTTCAAGCTATTAACAGAACCAGCTGGTTTGTCCTCGCGATACAAACGTGTACCATAAAAATACCAATAACCGGAATTCTTCGAATCGTAACCTAACGGTTCAACTCGCAAGCTATCTGCTTCCAAGTTATTTAAAATCACTTGCACGTCCGACGAGTTTAAACGAAAATGACATAAATCATATAAAATCAAAAGGCGCTTGCGTACCGGTAACGATTGAAAATCAATATCGGTATCAAAATGATTTTCCGTTTTATGCAGACGACACTGTTGGCGTAAGTAACGCCGCAAAAACATTTGATAGTTGCTGTGAGTAATTTCTTTTGCTACCGAACGCAAAGCATCGCAGCCTTTAAGTAAACGTACAATAAGCTCTGGGACTAAAGCAATATGATCTTCTTCAGCCAAAGTACCATCTGACAATAAAGCTGATTCTAAATCCTTCGAAATTAAAAATATAAAAAATTATGAAGTCTTCACTTAAATAAAATGCAAAGAACTTACCTCAATATCAATATCAGGCAAATCAAATGCAGAACTAAACAATGAACAAAAATGTGAAATACACGGTATCTCCCACCATGATTGTATATCTTTTGATAGGGAAAAGAATTGAGAGGAAAATTGCGTTTGTTTCTATTAACAATTTTGAAAATATATTGAATCAGAAATTCAGAACTCACCTAAAAGTCCTATGAAAGTAGAAACCATTTATGTTTGCTTTCACGCTTTAGGTTTCTTGCTTTTGCTTTTTGCTGTTATTATATTACTATTTCCTGCTGAGTTAAGAGTTCTTTTTTTTTTCTTTTATAATTGCTTATCAAGCTCTTTTTTTCTTGGATTTCTTATATCGACGCTTTTTTACTTCAACGATATCTTTGGTTTTAAAGTGTTTTTCTTTTGTATGCAAGTAATTATTTTGCTTTTTCATCTACATTTTTACCAATTCTGTGGAAAATGACAAATACCTATAATATAAAGAAAAGGATTAAACATTTGAACTATAAGCAAAGTCATTATAGTTGAAGCATTAATTAAATTTTTATGTAGCTTGATTGTTGTTACAATACTTTTCCTACATTTGTACAAATGATTTCCATTGAAAGTTCCATAGTTAATTTAGGTTGTTTTGTAAGCTGTTTCATTAATTTTCAAATGAAGCCATATAACCGTTTAGTTTGTCATAGTTTTTCAATGCTTAGGTTTAAAATTTTGAACATAATAACGCATTCACAATAGTTTTAAGCTTTATTCAGTAAAAATTGTTTTAACATAATAGCCTTCTTTACTGTAGCGCCTATAACACCACTACCTCTATATTAACTCAATTATTATAAGAGTCTAGCTTAGGTTATTTTGTTAATATTTCAGTAAATTTCCATAAACCTTACTTTCGGAAAAGCAAAATTAAGTTATTAAACAGTATAATAATATGATCATATCCAGAATCATTCAAAACTCTTTTCGAGTATTGCAAAAAAATGCATTAATCTTTAAGATTACAAAACATCGCTTTGTTAGGCCGCAGGAATATATGCGTAAACAAAATGAAAAGTCATTAACACTGAAATACGACTTAACAAATTTTTGGCGCTAAAAATTACCTCCATATTTTTACAAAGAAAGCGCGGGAAAGTATAGCGATAAAATAGAATGAAATGAATTGCAGGGAAGAGCAAACAAATAAAAGTAATTAAAAACACTTGTGCATTAAGGTGAAAGCAAAATCAATAATTAAAAAAAAAAAAATATATGAAAAAATTCTTTTTAATATAACTACAATGCAAAATATATACCAATAACAACAACAAAATCTCTTAATATGAAGCAACGAAAATACATAGTTATGAGAAATTTACAAAGGCATATTATAACATGTGTTTTTATCAGGATAAATATGGATTGAAAAGAGACCAAAAACATTGTTTTGATTTTATATGATTATACACAACACGTTGGACATATCATAACAAAACATACGGTTATAGTTTCAATACACACCTACACGCACTCACTTGAAAACAAAACCCCCCATATTAATGCAATATATACGAATATATTTCCTACATCATATAGTTTACTCATTTTAATTCGGCTAAAATACGAAAGAGAAAACCAATACTAATCATTAAAACGAACGTCATATCCATCATAAGTAAGAATAGTTAAAAAAGTGCTCGATACTAGAAGAAAAGTTAAGTTTGCTTTGAATTGTCAATGTAGGATAGCGCTTTATTGCAGACGAGAACAGGATCACTATATTATTGGGCGAAATTAAATGTATTTGCATTTCCCGTTTGTTGGAAAAAATCGAAGTGAAATTTTTAGCTTAATGAGTTAAATTTATATAAATAGTAATTTTTATTTAAACTTAAACTAGTAAATGATCCTTTTAATTATTTAATCTTTACGTGTTTGCAATATTTCAAAATACATTTATCTTACAATTTTACGCCCATCCATTTACTATTACACACATTGGTAGTAACAAATTTTTATAATTTTTTATACTTCGAATGTATGCTCTTTATAAACATGTTTAGCATATTTTAACACTTGATTATTTTTAATTAATTGACTTTTAATGGTGCCTTCTTACCTTTTCTTTACACTTGGTCGCCTCCGGTTGTACACTTTTTTTCACTTTTTTTGCCTGTCTGCTTCTTCTTCTTACATACTTTCCGAAAGAAAAAAATTGATATTGCGTTTAAGTCTTTTCCCGTCTTCTTTCGTTTCACACAATATTAAGCCTAAGCAGTAAGTTCGTTTTTATTAATTTAAAAATTATTGATACATTTTTTTTAAAAGTGTTTAATTTTTTCTATAAATATATTTATATATAGTATAATTATTTATAAAACGTATATTCTTATTTCATTTCTACATTTGGTCGTTTATATATTTTGTGTGCGAATGTGTGTGTGTTTCGGATCTTTTGTGTACTTCTGTTTTCACAAATTTTCTATGCCACGAGAGAAAATTCACTTCTTTCATTTAATTTTTTACACTCTATATACAGATATTTTAACAATCACACACAACCGATTTCGCGTAGAACAAAATATAAACTGAAGTATTTTTAAAACATATTTCGTTTTCTGTTGATAAATGCTTTAAATTATATGCGAAAAAAAGAAACAACTAGCCAAACTAACGATGTTGCTTATTCTTTTCGTCGCATAAATTATGATGTCAATTTAGCGATTTTCATAGTATTTTTGAACTACAAACGCTCTACACACGGTTGATCGTGTGTAATCATGTGATTAAAATGAATTACTGATTACTATTGTCCATGCATTCCTGATATTCGTTTTTAAAGCTCTTGTTCTCAATATATGTACTACATTAGTAATATCTAAGTAAACCCAAAAATTTAATGCCATATATATTTTTTTAATTATATATAAATTATTTTAAACAAAGTAATGTATAATCACCTAACGAAGTCAATGAAACTTTGTCGCAGTAAACTTTTTAATACCGTTAACAGTTGAAAAGTATTAACTAAAAGGAGCAAAATTATAATGTTGAAAATATATTGTTTTAGGGTCCTCTTCGTTTGCAAATAAATCCGACTGCTATCAGTTGAAGTAAAACTTTAAAGTATAGTTGAAAAAATGTAATGAAAGGAAACTTTCTACACTTTTTTAAACTTATGGTTCATTTAGGAAGAGAACGATCAAAATCTAGGCAACGTTCTTTGTAAAAGTAAATTTTGAATTCGCTTGAGTTTATATGGACCCATAGAACTATTCAATTATGTCTAGTATAAACTAGTAAAAAGTACATCAGCAATTTAAATTTAACTGTAGTGGTGGCAATTTGTTATTCTCTGCCTCAGTCAACAGTTAATTTTCCCATGCATTTTGTTAACATACACAAAAGTTAGGTAGAAAATTGAATTTTAGCATATATTTTTGATCAATTATCCCTACAATAGTCCAGTCTACTACAATTTCTTGTAATCTTGTAGTCTTGTAGTCTTGTCTTCTTTTCTAATATTTTCATTTACTGGAAAATTTACCACATTTCGTCCATACATTCCGTCCATACATTATGGGAAATAAACCGATACAATCCTTTTAGTAAAACCCTTTAAACAAAAAGTTAGCCTATTACCTAAAATGAAGTCGTCGAAGTCAGCTAAACATATTATTTGTGACACGAAAACAAATTGTTTTATTATATATTAAGGAAAAAGATAATTGAAGTGGTTTACTGTTGAATTAATTAACGTATTTCACAGTATTGGCAAAAATTGGCTTTAGCTGTGTACATCTAACTAGGTGGATGAATATAATGAGTTGGGCTGCTGAAAGTTCATGTACGCCGGCAAATTCCCACACATGTATTCATAAAATCTCTTACTCCTATTTTTATAAAAATACGACGTGAGTAGAAAAAAATTTATATCTGACAGGCAACACTGTCAGAGCTAAGAGAGAATAAGAGAGAATATTTCTTTGAACATTCTTACTTGGCATCACTTATTCATCCATAGTTGGCACTGCATTGTAAAATATTGTTTACTCTTTTACTCTGAGAGGAAACATTTTCTATTGATTTATATTTACTCTGAAAATTGGTAACAATGAGTTACCGACGTATTTTTTTGTTATTGTAAAATGGTTTTTGCACTGAAAGCATTTTTTTGATTACTTGGCACCACCATAGTATTGCTGGCATTGTTATTGTAAAATTTTGTTTTACTCGTGTTTCTAAAAGGGAGGGAACCAATTTTTAACCATTGTTTTTATGAATATAAATCAAAACATATTTTTATTTTTTCATTGTCACCTATCGAAGAAATCCTGTCTAACAGACATCAAAGTTTTACAATAACAATGCAAGCATGCATTCAGTGCTGCCAACAAATCGAATTCTCAGAGCAAACAAAATTTTACAATAACAATGCCAGCGGGAACTCAATACTGCCAAGAATGAAAGAAATTTCCTCTCTCCGTAAACATCTGACGAATCTGCAGCTGGCGACATTTGTTATTTATTTTCATTCGCTTTTTTCTCTTTGAGCGATAAGGATAAATATTATATCGCTCTCTCGAGTGTTAAAATTCATAATTGTTGGTGAAAATTAATAGAAAATATATATACATATGTATGTATATATTTATTAATATCTACATATATACAAATGTATATGTTTAGCATTTTATAGTTAAAATAAAAATTTAACATAATTCTTTAATATTTAAATAACATGCAAGTAGTTATATATCCAAATAATTGCGAAACGTTACGATAACGCGGAAAATTTTTATTTTGTCTAAGTTTTCTCTCGAAGTAGATGAAAGAGAAGAGTTTACTAATTTTTCTCTACACAATAAAAGAAAAATTAACAAATACTTTTTACTTTTATGTATGAAAGAAACTTATTAGAAAAATAAAATTTTAAATCAATTAATGTATAAAATAATAAACAGTAAAAGTGTTATTCTAGCAAAGCAATATAGAGAGAAATTATTTATAGAAAAAGGATTACATGAATTGGTGACGGGTGGAGCCAATCCAATCAGTTATTTGATGCCATGGAGGAGTTAAACGATATATGTCTGTCGAAGAAACGCCAACTTTAATCGGGACTGTCTTTCATAAAATAAAAGGTAAAAAGACTCAGAATAATAATTACTACAAATTTTTTATTTTTGTGTTATTTTACGATAAACGGTGCTGCAATATAACAAAGAAATTTAGGAATTAATTGTCGATTGTGTTGAAAGATGTTATAATGTGTGTAGTGAAAAAGATAATATTTGAAAAATGGCAACAACAAAGTTTGTAAAATTAAAGGAAAACACTTCGCCTCACATATACGGCAAAAGAAAGTTTACTCACATTGTTGTTTTTCTTGTTAAATATTAAACCTGAACATGAATAATAAAACATAATAGGGGGAAATAAATGTTATTCGCATAAATGTAACATTCGTCCTTTAATTGAATAAAAAATTTTTACAACTAGGCTTTACACAATTGGACTCAAAAAAAAAAAAAAACCGGAGTTCATAGCAAGGCAAAAAAAAAAACTGTTTCGCTTTCAAGTTTTCCATTATTAGTATAAATCAATTACTAGCGAAATCCATTTGTTTATTTGCGCTTGTATGAGGTAGTTTATGATTGTGACTAAGTATATTGGCGTTCATATTAATGTATGCTACTCTATGCTTAAATGTGGGTATACTGAATAGAAATATGTGTATGCTTAAGAGTTGTCGCGATTATATTCCTTCTGTGTTCATGTCATAAAGATGTTAAGCATAAATTTTAACATAACTATTTGTCGTAATTCGTTCATCGTATGCTGGATCCGCGGAGCTACAAATCGTAGACAGTGAAGACTTTAAAATCAAAAAAAAAGAAAATCTTTTCTTGATCCTTCTTATGATTGCTATGCGGCTTATCTACACAATATGTAAAGGCATAAAAGCAAAAATCTTGCATAATTAGTAATTCAAAATGGAAACAAAGCTGATGTTTAAAACGGATTGGTCATATAATTCATTTACACTTAAATGGTAAAATTAAACTTATTTCAAATAAAAAACAAAACAATGTTAACTTGATTCTCCTTTAGAGATTACCGGACACCCTTATCTGACCAATTAAGTGGTATTGCTTATCTTTGTTTTGCATCAGGTACTATAGTTTTTTTTCGCTAGGGGAATAAAGCAAGAACGTGAAGAAAGAGAGAATTATATATATATATATATGTATTATATACATCTATATATCCATATATATATATATGTATATATATATATAGGCCAAACAAAATGGAGGGCCCAAAAAAATGAAGTATTGAAAATGTAACACCAAACAAGAAAAAAAATTAATCGGCAATCGGCCTGTCGGCAATTTGAAGAGGGACCGTCACAAAGAAAAAAAAACAAAAAGGGAAAACTGCAAATTTCAATGTGTAGTTTTACCGTGACAAGACTATGTGCTGAGAGGGGGGAACCAGTTTTATATTAATATTCAGAAAAGAATTTTGGAATTTTCATAAGTTGGTAAACATGTAATCAAATCGGCCTCATTAATGTATTTCAGGAAAAGCTAACGTAAATGTCTTGTCTCAAATATACATAGGAAAACGCATCCGTCTTCAATTTCAAAGCGATTAGCTTTTGGACGGTGTCTGAGTTAGGTATGAAGACAACAAAGTAGAATTAGATGATATTTTTTTTTTTTTTTTTTTTTGGGATTAATTGATATATTGATATTGGTATAACAGTGATCAGAAGCAAAGAAGAAGAAGAAAAAGTACCTATCGAATCGTTGAGTATATTTTTAAAATTTTAATTTTATTTGAAAAAAAAAAAAAATTAATTGTCAGCAGCAAGGGAAAGATCTTGCATCACCTCGACGTATATATATATATATGTCTATTTAAGAAGTATAGTCTTTTATTTCACTAATCGTGAACTGACATTTATTACACATATAGCGACCTATACGTTAGTCGTTCAAGTACCTTGCTAAGGGTTACAAGACATGTATCTTTAAACCTTTAGTTAATCCGGGTTTGAAGAATTAAACAATTTCGCTCACTAGAATTAAAGTTTAGTTTTGCGAATAAACACAGACGAAAATTAATACAACTATTTGTTAATATATTAATTTTTGAAGGCAAGTCCGTCTTTTTTTTTTTTAAATTAACGAGTAAAATGAACACGTGTTTTGTGCCCTAAGGTCGTGACGTAGTAGTGGTAAAGTAGAAAATAACTGTTTCTTTTTGAAATTCCCTATTTTTTTTTTATTTATTGGCGTTTATTTTGTCATAGCTTACAAGTGACTGCGTCTTTCGGCTAACAAAAGCAGATGATGCGAATTTCTTGAAGAAACAAACCTACTATCCACATATTTTCATGTTGGTTTTTTGGTTATAGAAATAATGAAATATTGGGCAACGCTCCTATTAAGATAAAACTTGAATACTGTTAAACTTCAGTTTACACAACACCCGAAGTTCATAGTTATGATCACATTTTCGACCTTACTCGATTAAACCCCTTTTTTGAAATTTCGAGCTCCATTTTTTTTGAAAAAAAAAAGTTTACGTTCACTTGGTGACTTGTATTGTGTGCTGCAAAGAAGAAGAAGAAGAAGTAAAATTTAATTTGAAGAAATAAACGAAAATGGTGTATTTTGTTGTGCATACATATACGCTCATAAGCGCACATATGTACAATGTATACGGCTCATATAAAGATAAATCCAATGTAAATGATAATAAGGCCGCTAAGTCAAGGACGGTATGTACTTTTTTTTTTTGTTAAACTAAATAGAAAAAATATAGAATTTCTATTACTTTCTATTGATTCATTTAAAAAAGAGAAAAAGAAAAAAGACGCAACGGAAAAGCCTTCAAATCATTAAAATCAAAGTAAAAATATAAATAAAATAAAGTGAATTTCAATTTCATACGTAAACATCTGTTCTCTCCTAATTGAAAAGGAAACTAACTAATTTTCCAAAAATCGATAATTTAAAACAACTTTACAAACATAAAACGTAAGCAGAAGCGATAAGCAAAACAAATGCTTCAATAAATACTAAAATATACAAAATACACATATGTTAAATTAATTTTTAAGAAATTTTATTTTGAAATTATCCATTCATTCTCTCGCTTTGTCCAGCTTTTTCCTTTTCCAACTCAGTGAAAATCCATTATGCAATCGTTGCACAATTTACTTACCATTTATTTTATTTGTAATTCTTTTCTTCCTCTTATTATTTCTTTTTCATAAAATTTTTGTCTGCCTTTGTCTGCCTACTCCCACCACCTGGATGCAGAATACATTAAGATTAATATATATATATATATATATATATAGATCAAAAAATACCGGTAATCTTGGCTTGAAGCAATTAGTAATGTTTTTCTTTCTTCTAAATTATTACATTTTTAATTCAGTTCGGCTTCAGAACTTCAGTACAACATATTAAGCATACATTTGAAAATTTCGACTTACGGATCGTCGTTTGATCGGTTGGTTAGTTCTTCGATTGTGTCTTATTGTAAAGAATAGCAGCGCTGGTTAAGCGTTTCTGCAAGGCATTCTGCATTTATCTCTGGCATTAAAATTAAGCTCAATAAGAAGCTAATGAAAAAAAAAATTACCATTTGTTTAATAATAATTCCGTA
Organism: Glossina morsitans morsitans; assembly: GCA_001077435.1. NCBI lineage: Eukaryota > Metazoa > Arthropoda > Insecta > Diptera > Glossinidae > Glossina > Glossina morsitans. The sequence continues at coordinate 29,849 of CCAG010009894.1, forward strand.
TACTTTTTGATCAGGGTGTACATTTTTAAAAAGAGAAATGTCCAGTCGGGGGAAGATATATGGATTTGCAATGGTGAAGTAACGACTAAAAAATAAAATTTAGAAGACACTGAATTTCTTTAAAAAAGCTGATTCGCGACTGGCTTGGAATCACGGTTTTAGTTCTGTAATAAAATGCTCCTACCTTCTATGCTCTACACATTATTCTGTCCGCCTTAATACTATTGCATATGGCTGTTATAAATGGAAAGAAGTGAAAAGTGATTTTTTCCGGGGAGAGGTCGTAACATGTAGACTTAGAATGTTGTGCATAACTCGTCTGCTCGTTCGGTTAGGAAAATAACGAACGAGAATCAGTCCGAGTGTAATGATTTCGGTTTATGACATCAAAAGGCAATAAAATATATGTGCCCGTTTGTATGTGTTTGTGCTTGTTCCCTTTAGCTATTAAAAAATATTCGTTTAGCCGGCTCAAAATCATTGTCTGTTTGCTTTTGCTACAAACTCCGTATTACTTGAATGTATGACACGTAATGTTTCAACCCCTTTTTGTGTGTTAGTATGCTTCTGCTCCTTTTCAATACTTTATGGCAACAAGAGCTACAGTTTTATAGTAAGCTCTTGTATGTTTGCTTAAGCTTCTGTGTTATTCTTCTCTTTACTCTATTTAATTTTATTATATTTTTATAAAAGCATTAAATGCTTGGTTATCATTGTGGTTTCATTTAAGTAAATAATAAAACTTGTTTGCAAAATTTTCTTCTTCAAGCATTTTTTCCCGTTTTTTTCCTTCGTTTTGTTTATTTTTCTATATGAATCATCGTTTACGGCCAGCCGCTAGCATTGGCCACTATAAAGAACTTTCATCCACCAAAAAGCTTGTTAGCAAAATTTTTCATTGTTGGTGCTTTCTACTATTACTGTTCTGTGCTTGATATTTTCTACCATTAATGCTATTATTTGGCCAATAAAAATTTTATTTAAAGAAACAAAAAAAAAAAAAACGAATTCGCAAAGCGTCATAAACAAACCGATGGAGGTCAAACGAAACTGAAAATGTATGACAACGAAAAGTTCATAATAAACATTTTAGGGAAAGTGTTGGAAATAATTCATATTTACTCTCGCATGCATACATGTAACATATGTTGAAAGATATTTTCGCCATGTAAGTGTAAGAGGTACATGTGCCTTTTAGAGTCACACATAAAGACTTTCTCCATTAAATGTATGTATGCAAGCGAAACAAGCAAATAAATGCTTGATCTCTTCTTTCATTTACTTCGAATATTGATAAAGTTTTCCTCGGGATTTTTTTTTTTTTTTTTTTGCTTTATTGATAATTTGCTCATTGAAAAGTGCAGTAAACTTTATAGTCAGCTAAATAATGAAATGAAGTTTTTCTTTTTGTCCTCTATTTACTCGTTTTTATATTCGCTACTGCGAGATGGAAATATAGGAATTTATTTAGTTTAAGTTTTCCCCTATATATAGCTCGAGGATTGGCATAAATTTAATAATAGTAAGGCGTGTGAAGGGTGATTCTCTATTAATAATTAAAAAAAAAAAATGCTGCTTTGATCGATCGAATCGTTTGTACATACATTTATCACAGTTATCCTGAATGGGGGTAAAATAAAAGACAAAAAACTCAATTTCAATACTATATAATAGTGGGTGGACAAGGTTGATGTTTTCCATTTTTGTAGAAGAGACGTAATGAACAAAAAATCCAAGCAACAAAAGCAAAGATGTTCATAGTTTGTGTTACATTGTAGGCGTGTCCTTGTACCGATTTCGCCCATTTTCCACACAAACCTGCTTGTAAGAACTTTCAGTGTTTCTGTCAAATTTCATGGCGATAGAATATTTTTCACAGATATCACATATGGACGGACGGGCGTAAATCGATTCGAAATTTAATGCTCATCAAAAATGTATACATTTTAATGGATTGTATCTGTCTTCACTACCGGATGAGCTGAGCTGAGCTGAGCTGCGCAGCTATCAAATGTTCGATGATTTAAAAAGAAGAATAATTGATGCACTCTTCAATGCTACTAATTGATCCCTGAAATACTTATTTACAAATATATAAGATAAAGTTGTATGTTTGATCTTTGTATGTTTGAAAGTATTGCAGTTTTTAAAGATGCATTTTTCAACAAATACAAAACTATTTTCATTGCAATTTTCACAAGACTTTCAAAGCAAATATTTGCTTCACTTCCCAACTTTAAAGCAAAGAGGAAAAACGTGGAAAATGATATTGATTATAATGGATATGAGATGATAGCGAACAATTTCCTCAATGAATTTTCTGCAAGATTAAAGATTTTCAAAACATATCTGATGTTTCCTCATTGGTAAGCTACTTACTATGCACGAAGCAACATTATATTGACTGACTGATAAATTCACAATCAAATTTACTATTAAAAATTCAAATTTCAAACTCAAATTCAGAAAGCAATACTTGTGCTTTTATGCTTCTTTATATCCCGAGATGCTTCGAAATATAATATTTGGCATGCTTTTAATAAATTTACCGTTGCGAAGCTACATTTTCATTTTCGTTAATAAAACATAAAGAGAGCGAGATCAGATCTAGAATAACCGATGAAAATTTAGGAGCAGTCCTTCGAATGGTCATTAGCGATTTACAGACAAATTATGATGAGTCTTCCTCAATTCAACATTGAGGACAGGTTTGAACAATATGTTTGTTCATTGTGTTCATTTTTTGTTGCATAATAGTGCTAAAAATATTGATTATTAAAATTAATTTTTATCTTTGTATAAATTGGGGGAATACTAATTTTGTTTTTTTTTTCCATAATTTATGTAACACCCAAAAGGCAGCTTTAGAGACTCTATAAAGCATATGTAGTCTTGATTTAGCCATGTCTGTCCGTCGCTGTGTCTGTGTGGTGTGTGTTGTTGGTCGCAAAAGTGGAGATATCAACTTCAAATTTGGTAAAAACATTGGTAGTTTCTCCACGCAGGTTGGTATTGAAAATGAGTCAAATTGGTGGGAGTAGAAGCCGGCGGTGGAGTATAAACTGAACGCAACCCTATTTTTTATTTAGAAATTATAAAAGTTAGAAAGCTGAAATTCTGCATATATACTTTACGAACCACTCTAGTCTTTAGGTACAAAAATGGAATCAATCAGCCATGCCCACACAAAGTTACGAGTAATTAAATTTAATTTTTTGTTTTCAATTTTTTGCGGTTTTATGCTTATTTGTCATAAGGCAAACAAGACAAAATGTTTAAAACTATTTTCTACTCACTCCTCAAACGAAGATATATTATCTGCATAAAAATGGGTTGATTCTAAACTGAATACACTGGACACCGCGATTACTTTTTTTTCAATAATACCAGCGATATGGATATCAAATGAAAGAACTTGAAGAGTAGAATACGGTAAGCATAGTTAGGTAGGTTGGCGAGATTCGGCCCCCGCCAAATATAGCTTTCTTACTTGTTATTAATCCGTTCAATCAGTGCGGGCGTCCTCCACAATACGAAAATTGAAATCGGTCTGTCGATGACAAAAGTTGTCCATTTCTGCCTTACAGGAATTTTGAATTGACATCTCTGTTTGGAGATGAATATAACTTCGAGCTTCGGTGCTGGGTGTAAAAAACATTGCGACTATTGCTTATTTACTCGAAAGTAATTGCGTTTTGAAAGTGAGTCAAAATTCTCAAAATTCATATCATGACTATTGTATTGTACAATATCATGTCGACCAGGCTCATGAACATATTTTTTAATTACGATGCAGATGTCTTATCAAACACATTTCATATTGTGACATCGCTGATGAATTGAATATTGATTAAGAATCGGCTTTGAGAATCATTTACATAAAGTTGGACGGGGAAAGGTTTTCGATGTTTGGGTGTCAGTCACATAGACTAACAATGATAAATTGAAAGTAAATGAAATGTAATGGAATCATCTTTGCAAAATAATGAGCGATGGATGAAACTGCATAAACGATCGCATAGCACAGTCGTGCTTTGTGTTCGGTGAGACTGGGAATAACCCGTGCGACGCAAGTTGTTCTACACTGGCCAGACAATTGATTTCACTCTATACTGTTAACAAGTAATGCGATTAAAGCGCCTATCATTAATTTAGAAGATTTATTTCGGAAATTTCAATCCAGTCATGATAGAAACCGGACCGTCTGGATGACATTCGTCACACTTCCCTCAAAAATCACGTAATAGCACAAAGCTAACTTCAAAAGCGGACGGTAAAAGTCACTTGATTCAGTTTTTCGTCCAGAAATTTGAAAAGTACTACAGTTATGACGTCATATTAGGTGTTTGCAAAAGTTTTGATCATTTTTTCAGTTGAAAAAAGCATTTATTGAGAAATATTGGTTCAACCAACGACTCATAGTCGAATTTCTTCAAATTTGCGGACGCGCGTCCAGCCAAGCCATGCTGCACCGATATCAGCAAGTGGTTACCAGGAGGCGCCAAGTTTGGTGAGTACGCTGACTGTGGCAGAACTTTCCATTCAAGCTGCAAGAGTGTATCCTGGACAACTGTTGCAAAGGGTGGCCAAAAAATGCCGTTTTCAGGCAAGTCGTGTCGCTACTTTTCAACTGTCGGAAGCAAAACCGCTAATTGGAACATGATGGAGCCTGAACTTTGACGAAAAGACAACACGAATTTTTTCCTTTACGTATATGGGGTGTCCTGTCCTCAAAAACCCTCATATGACGAATATTTGAACAGCATGCGTATTTGGGTGGACGCGAACTAATTAAAGAGACGGTCCGGTAGGTGATGCCAATTTTTCGACCACTACCGATATATGGGAAAAAATTGTAATTTTCAAAATTATTCGACAAAAATCGCTGAGTGATAGTATTTCGAATGGTATGAAAGACTTCGTTCGGCTAGGGTAATTTTTTGAACCTCCTCTCACATAACCATTCTTACGAAAACTAAATTTTTATATAGTAAGACGGCCTAGTTTGTTTTCAATATATTTCATAGTAACAATTGGTTCATAACAGTAAATTAACAAAGAAACTATGTACATGTATTTTTTGGCTACCACCGCATGCATATAAGGATTCTCAGGAAGTTTAAACCTGGCATCTAAAATGCCAAGACGGCTTAATTGTTAATCTTTTATGATGAAAATTTGTTCGTGATAGTAATTGACATAACAGTTAGGTGATTTGAAGATTTGAATCAAATGGAATGAATTCGTGGATTCCATTCCGTAAGCCTTTCAGAAAAACTTTTTTAATTTTCAAAATCTTGGATGCAAATCGATCCGTAATAGTAATGTTGGAAAAAAATTAATTATAGAGAATTTGGATCATATAGATCTATTTTTTTATTATAAACCCAAGCATATATGTAGGGGTTATCGCGAAAAACAAGCAATGGGGAGAAAGCGTAACTCGTGCTTTCAAAAATTCTTAGAAAATAGCTTTGCTTTGCTGAATTTGGATCATATCGGGTAAAAAGTATGGTTTTGCATGAAACTAATGTGGAAATTTTTGGTGTTTTATTACCAACACGAGTGGATACTAGAGTGTACTAGACCAAATGGCGTAGGATGTCCAGTAGCCTTACTCGATTATGAAGATCTTCTTACTTGTTTTTATGATACCTTTTTTATTTGTATAGAACTTGACGCCTTATTAATAATTTATTTACTTATGTACGTTTATGCATTCACATGTGCTACAATGATACAATCACAAAAATCGTTATTAACCGCTTTAAATGTTAGGGTGTGAACGAGAATTTTTTTTTTTTTTTTTTTTTTGCTAAATTAAACGGAGAATGTGTTAGAAATTTGTATTTTAATAAAACAAAACAAGTCAAAAAGTTACGTACGTATATATATATATATATATATGTGTATAGACTTTTGCTATTTTTTTTCTTCTTTATTTTATAAAAAACAAGTAATTAAATAAAATGGAATTTAGTTGCATACAAATTGGCCCTAATTCCTCGACCATCGATCGAAACAAATCGAATCAAAATCGTTTTAAGTATCTCTCAATGACATAGCACCATTTCTTTAGTTATATATCAGTTGGAAAAAAGAAGATTACAAATCTATAAGAGAGATAACGTATATCTGTAGTGTAAGTGAATGTATTGTCATTATATTTCCAGTCTTCCAGTCTGCAACATTCAGAAATATTCCTCAAACACGTTGGCTTATTATTATGAAAATTTAATTTGTTCGCGCCTATCCAAAAGTTCAGTTAACTGCGTCAGACTATTCTGTCTATACATAAGCCTGTATTACGTTCAAAAATATACGCATTCAATGTATTGTTGTTAAATATATACATGCATTTTATATATTGTTGATTTTTACGAAATTTTGGGATTAATTAAGTCAATGTCGCCTTGTCTGTCCGTCTGTGCGTCATTTGACATTTGGGATTTTGTTCCACTTCCAACAATTCTCTACAAAAGCTTTAATATTTATGACATAAGAAAAGAGACAAACCGTACTTTTCAATATACATTTTGATTAACTTACTTATCATGTATAGCAGCGATGTAATTAATAAGCAATTAATTGTCTCCTTTAAGAGGTAACATATATAAAAACAAAAATTGTTTTTCCATCTTCATTTGTTTAATTTCTGATTATTATAGAACCTAGAAAAATATCCATTACCCGCAAAAAATGTTTGCTTTGAAAATTTCGAACTCTCTTCTACTGGGCAGTGGCTGGCTAATTTGCCTTGTCTTGCCTTTTGATTTGTAGCTCCTCTAATATACTAACGGTCCTGACCAAATCTTTTCTACCCATCGCCGTGATCCTAAAAAAAGGAAAAGAAGTAAACTGTCGTATTCTATGTGAATATAATTTTTTATAATTTCAAAATAAAAGTAACAATTTATATGGCGTATGTGTTGTTCTTCATCAGTAACAACCATAACATAGCGAAAGTGGTGTCATTTTCGTATTCTCTTGTAAGGTTTTAGACGATATCTTCATTTTTGAAAAAGGGTAAATGCTACACAGTTGCGCAGACGGACAGATGAATAGACGGACTTGCTTAGCCAAAACTTTATATACTTTATGGGATTCTTGAAGCTGGCTTCTGTGCGTTCTAAAGGTTTTGAAGAAACTATGAAATTATGACACAATATAAAATTGAGTACCTGTACTCTTGTAGTGGTACTACAGCGTGTCCCACTGAACATACGTTCAAATTTTTGTACATTTATCCGCTGCAGTTTATGAGTAGTGAGCAAAACACCAATTGTTCATTATTTTTGAGAAACAGAACTCTCCTCATTTTACGTGGTAATGTAGGTGTGGTTTTCGATCGATTTAGTTCATTCCCAATACCAATTCGGCCGCAAGAGCTTCTAATGTTCAATTCAAAACTTCAAGTCGATGGCTTCATTTTTGCGGGCAGGAGAATCTTTACAACAGAAATTTCACACACGGACAGAGGGACAGACGGACATGTTTAATCGATACAAAATTTTAAGCCGATCAGGAATATATATATATTGTAGGGCTTCCGAAGTTTGCCTATGGCGTAAAATGAATGTACCCCTCATTCTTGGGGTGATGGGTATAAAAAAAAGAATAATGACAAACTGCCGATTAAACGGTTAAAATAATTTAGTGCAGAGTCCAGACGTCTCGGCTGTGGAGCAATACATAAAATCTTAGCTAATCTTTTTGGCACGAGACAAATATAAAAATGTGTGCACCACCTTCGCTACAAACATGCCACCAAGTGTGACTTTCTTTAGTACATCTAAACCATTTCACAAGAGTCAATTAGATGTCGCACATGGATGGACAGATATCTGTAAATACAACTTGATTTAAGCCTTTCGCCAGCAAACCACAGAGTTCAGGGCACTAAGTCCACTCCTGAAATCTTTGTTAATTGACTGCCTGCAAGCCTGTAATAAACAAGCAAAAGAACAATATTTGTAACTTTTTGGACCAGTTGTGTGAAAGCTTCATCTTTCTTCGGCTTACAAAAGTTCTTTTGATATATTATAGAAATGAAAATATGGAATCCAAACTAGTCATAAGATTGGCTTAACCTGATTCTCATCTATTCCAAGATCTTAAAGATTCATACAAATGGCGAAGCATTTTGTGGACCTTTGAAGAGGTATATTGTGAACTTAAGGAATTGTATACTGAATGCAATCAGATCCTCATATTGCTTGTTCGAGGTTTGAAAAAATATTGATCGTTAAGAGATCTGCTCTAATCACCATGCATGACTTCAATCTGCAAACAAATGTTTCTTTTCGATCCTCTTTCATGATACAAAAACACTTCAAACGATAGATAAATCTTCCAAATCTTTTAAGGTAAATCACTTCAAAAACACAAGAAAGAAATCGTAATCACCCCAAAAAAAATATACTAAACTTAAGGAGTAACACAACTGCAACATCGTAACTCTAGTAGAAACTGAGCCCGGGAATGCCGAATTGTAATCATCGCTCATTTTAACTACTGGGCTTAACGGTACCCTGAAACTTTATTTAGATTTTCTTCATTAATAACACTATTCGAAAGTTCGGGCCATTTTTCATCTAACTAAATATATATTGATTGGCGTAATTTATGTTAGTGCCATTTACTGTCCCGGTGCATTTTTCTGATGAAAAGAAAAGGTTTTCTTTGTTAGTTAGCTCTCTCGATTCCTTGCAGCTCCTTAAAGTTTTATGCATTCATTTTCTTTGATGATTTTGATCACATATGGCAGGCAGTTTGGATTGAGATTACTGTGCATATTTCGGCATCATAACAGCAGCAAACAATTTTTGACCATTTTTTTGCACATACAGCACTAATCTCTACACTATATAACTAAAGGTTCGTCATTTTGTTGGTAAATAGTCAATAGTTAGATGATTTTTGTGCGAAGTTTCTTCTAAGGCTGTGACGATAAATTCGAATTTAACTAGCAAAGACACCTACCACATCTCTTAATTGATCTCTGTAAACGCTGTAAAATATTATTGTGGACACTTTTTAGTTTGGTCGCATTAGAGTCTCAAATTTGGCTGTTTTTCCATTTTCGTTAATATAACAAATTTCAAAACATTGTTAAAAATAGTTCCTGTAAGCAAAATTTGAATCCGTTTACCTTGTTTGGAAGGCATTTTCATATAGATTCATGAAGTGTCCACAAAAATATTTAAGGTTTTTTTAATATAAACGAAGTAAGCTTCCAAATCTAGCTATATTTTAATTTTCAATATTGAACAGAGCTCTGTTATCGAAATATGGTAGATGTCTTCGCTGGATAAATTCGAATTTGTCTTCACACCTTTGAAGTTTCTTTACTTTAACAGATTCCCTGAGTCAATCTATTTGATGGATCGAGTTGGTGTACTGGTGTTATATAACAACACAAGTTACATAAATGTTGTATTTTCATTTGTCATCTATGTGACAATCCACAAAGCTTCTCAATGAAACGTTTTAACGTTAAGAAACAACAATTTTGTATACATTTTTGTCCATGACACTTATCGATGATTGCTACTTAGTATAACTGTCTAAAAGTTGGCTTGGCATGTTTAAAAAGAGAAGAATGCATATGCGCTGAGAATGATCTCAATTCGTCCATAAATTGCAAAATCTTTAGGTGAGTAAAATGGAGTATGAAATACTTATTGAAACCACATGAAAATTTAATGGGGAAATGATTCTGGTCAACTGGCCTTGCAGATAGTTCAGTTCTCGATGATAGTTTTTCTTCTTTTTGTTTTTTTTGTGCAAACTGAAGCAAATATACATCCAAATAAATGGTATTTGCATTTTTTAGTACATATAGGTCTTAAGGTAAGCTACAATTGTCTCATAGGAATTTCTTACGAAGCAAATAAGTGGAGAAAAAAGCTTCGAAAAATTGAATTTCTTCTTTCTCTTTCATATAAAGATTTGCGGTATTTTGCCCTCCCCTTTCTAATGCTGCGGGCTACGTAATTTTTAAAGTATTATTATTATAATTATTATAATTATTATAATTATAAGTTTAGACTAATGAAATAAATTTTTAGACTAAAAGAAAAAGACAAAGAGCACGGGGGAAACAGGCTATTGGCTCGACTTTATGAAAGTACCTTAGATATTGAGCACAATAGTTTTAATAAAGTAATACATTGTATTGATATTCTGTTCTGTAACTGATTTTAGAACATCCATAGGGTTGGTCGCTCCAAATGCAATAAATACTTCTAGCCAAGGGAAAGTGAAAGCAGTCACAGAGAATGTGCTGTGCAGTGGGAATTTGTTCACAATTGCAGATTGGGGAGGAAGACATTGGTGTGTTGCAATTGTAGGGATGGCCATGGCGAAGTTTCGAAAATGTTTGGATCTTGATTTTCTGAACATATGTTGGACATAAACGCGGAATCAATCGAGGATTAATAAAAGAGTAGTACTGGTGATGATATCGTAGATTTCCTTCTATAATTTTCTCTTTAATTTTTAAAGGAATGGTTTAAAATAAATTGATCAACTTTTTTAACCCTGCCTTAAAGCTGCTATTACAGCATGTAGCTTCTCTTAAAGTTATTATCACTCATACTACACACACTTCCCTCGGCATTACTTTGTGACTTGATGTACTTTTTGAAGTAAAAATTTTGAAAATTGTTGCTGTAGGAAAGGTTTTGCGAATGTCTTTCTAATTATAATAAACAGACGACTAAACCGATTCCGCTGCGTATGAGGATCAAGAATGTGTTAAGGGTGTGAGCAAGTTTCTGCCTAATTTTTTAATAAAATTGCAAGTACTTTTCATATATTTATTTAGTGTTTATTGTTAAACACTACTTTTCCTAACTCTTATCCAGAATATGAATTCCGCGCAGAAAGCAAAGATGGCCTTTTTAAGGCTATCTACTCAAGGAATTCCAATTTGGATTGCAGCTCTTGTCAAACAGACAGTAAGTCACTGATTGAGAAGTAGTACATGATGTAAACAGCGAGAAGACTAGCCCATTCCAGTTCAAGGCTGTTAACGTTCCCTGACCATGTTCAACGATGACAGTTTCGTTTGGGGTCGGAACGAGCTACAATACTTCATTCCCTATCAAGGTTATTTGATTTTTGGATATCGTAACGTATGCATTGTTCGTCACTCGTAACGATCTGCATTCTGTACATATTCCGAAGTAAAGCTTAAAGGAGAGAGGGCATTCGGATGGCAAAGACATAGCTTAATTTAACACCTTGGAGCAGAGGTGGTCAAATCTAATTTTGATATCATTGCGGGAGCCAGAACAAGGCTCGGTAATGCGCAGGCAGATACAATCTGCTTGCAGCAATGCTATGAATAGCGGACCGCTAGTCGGCGTTTGCCGATGTCTGTCCGAAAATGTTAATTAGTTTCTCGTTGAAAACCAGCGAGAATTTTGCCCAATGTCCCCTATTCATGTAGCTTATGCATCATGAATCGAATACTTGCCCTGCGGTGGAGATGGGAAACATGATAGAACGATGATAACTGTTCCCACACTATAAATTTGAAGTAGCAATTAAGAATTTGATACGAGGGTAAGTTGAATCTTAAAATCTGAAATTTGTCGGTTTGGCACGTGTCTACGTTCTGGCATTTGATAAAAATGAAAATTGATTTTAAACAATGCGTTCGAAACACTTGCGATTAGGGTTTGCGCAGGTTAAGATAACGAATAAATCTCTGGCAACAATTGCATAATTATTGTTATTATTATTACCAGCACCAGCACCAGCACCAGCTTACGTTTATCTAAATACAAATACATAAAATATAAAAACCATATTATTATTATTATTATTATTATTATTAATATTGTTATTTTTTGTTGGGTAATTTAAAAAAATTTTCTCCTACACATGATGATCAAAGACGGAATAATAAGAATGATGATAAACGTTTAGTAAATGCGCAACACATTCTCCTCTAAAGACCACAACGAAAATTATAATATCTATAATTGTAAATAGTTGTTATTGTTGTTGTTATTTTTTATTTTTTATTTATTTATTTTACATATACACTCATCCAAAGATACAGGAGTGTGAACAATCGATATCAAATATGGGAGTGAATATGAACAGTACCACCATCATATAAGGCAGCAATGAAAGACCGCATATAAAACGCACATGTATATAATGTGTATTCAAATGTATGCATATGCAGGCTGCATAATAAACGGGCAAACTGGGAATGACTGACACTAAAGTTAAATGATGTCATTTAAGGTTTTTACATTTTATACAGAAAAAAAAAAGGAAAAAAAAGAGAAAAAGGACATAAGATATTGACGGGATTACTTGATAAATAGTAATACCGTCTATTAGCTTAGTCGTGGTTTTAGTGAAAATTCTTTTTTAACTAAACCTTTAAAAGCAAAAGTTCAAACTATTTGTTTTTTATTATACCCATGATTTTCTCAGCACCCAAAAGCAAGCTTCAAAGATCCTATAATGTATACCCATTCTTCATCAGCATGATATCCTGAATCGATTCAGCCATGTCTGTGCGTCTGTGTGGTGACTGTTGTCGGCACTCGTTTGGTCGCAAAAATGAAGACATCGACTTCAAAATTTCTAGAAACATTGGGAGTTTCTGCACGCAGGTTGATATTGAAAATGGCCCCAATTGGTCTAAGCAGAAGACTGCAGCGGAGACTAAACTGAACTCAATTTCGTTTTTCTTAACATAAATTTGTGCGTTTTTGCTCGTTACTCAGAAATTATAAAAATTAGTAGGCTGAAATTTTTCATATTTACTTAACGAAAAATGCAAAATGCAAAATGCAAAATGTGCAAAAATGGGAAAAATCGGCCATGCCCATACAAATTTATAACTGTGTAAATATACTTTATTTTCACTTTTTTTGACGTTTTATGCTTGATAATCATAAGGTGAACGAGACAGAATGTTTAAAATTATTTTCCACATTCCTCAAATGAATATATATTATGTGCCTAAAAATGCGTTAATTCTAAAATAAATATGGTGGACACCCACGACGTGATGGATTAAATTTTTAATAATAGTACCAGCGATATGGGTATCAAATGAAAACACTTGGAGAGTAGAAAGCGACAAGGTAAACGTGTTACTTCTAAATTAAGTATGGTGGGCGTCACGACGTGGTCAATTCATTTTTTCGTCATCGTATCATTGATATGGGCATCACATAAAGAGACTTGGAGAGTAGAATGCGACAAGCTAAGTGTGTTAATTATAGTGGACTTGACGATGTTGTGAATTAATTATTCTTAACAATACCTTTTAGCGAAGTGAATGATGAAAGATAAATTTTATCCTATTCACTTTGCTATGACCATAAGTAAAGTCATGGGACACTTAAGATTTTAAAGGTGATGGGTATTCGAGATTCGGCCGCAGCCGAATATAACTTTCTTTCCGGTTTTTTTCGTTAAGAACGAAAATTAAAAATATTTTATACAACTACTGTGCTTGCCTGTGCTTTATGATATTTTTATAGTAATTTTTTACGGAATATTGAAAGAAGGAAGAAAAAGTAAAAGAAAAAACTTAACTGCTCATTACTCTTACAAAAGCTTGTTGAGGTCACAAAAGTTGATTTTTCTACAATGAAATCCTACAAAAAAGACAAAAAGGAAATTATAGCTTTAGCCGGGTTTTTTTTTTTTTTTTTTTTTTTTTACAGATTATTTGTTTACTATAAGCAGAGAAATTCTTTGATAAACTATGATGATTACAATGTTATATTTAAGATATGCAAAGATTTTTCATCGTTTCATTGACCGTATTTGAGGTTATGTTATCAAGTTTATTCTAATCCCTTCGAATGTTTCGAACATATCAGAGTCCACTATTTAATCGGGGTACGTTACATCAGAGAGCAGAATATTTGTGAATTAACCTCTTAAGACTGCGATTGTCATTGAATCATTCTTGCATGGAAGTATCAATATGAGCCCAAAAAGGACATGAAGTGAATAGAACATTGTAGACTTAAGCCTGACTGATACTGACTAGACCACATTTAACTTACACACTGTACTTAAAAAGTACTCCCCTTTGTTATTTAATTTGTGTGTGCAATTTTCGGACAAAAATACAAGAATCGTATGTGCATGATGTACGGTTTCCAACCAGAAGATGCAATTTTCCAAACAGACATTTTAAGTAGTATTCTATTAAAACATTTGAAATAGTATGAAAATACATATGATACTGTCTTAGGTCTATTGCTTTGGACAAAGCCTTTAAAATCATATTATGTTGATTGCAATTAGACAGAGACAGAAATTTAATATTAACACTCTACGGATGGATAATAAATATTAATTGCGAAGAAATTGTTTAATGTTTTAAAAAGATAAAACACATTTAATCCTAATTTCTTTAAAAGCTCGCTTGCTATCATTTTTCTTATCGATGATATAAATATTTGTTATAAATAATTGTTTACTTTCCATATAAATATTATTTATTGGAATTTCGTAAATGCTTATAAATCGAGAAATATAGAGTGAGAGAATAAGACAGCGAGTGAATCAATAAGAATAAGGGAAACAGAGAGAGAGAGAGAGAGAGAGAGAGAGAGAGAGAAGGAGAGTCTCAATTGTTAAATAAATATTATTTACTTAAACTGCAAAAGTTCATATTTCGGAAACTGAAAATTAAATAGTTGTTTTTTTTCCTTACGCGCTACGCGCCATATACCTTACCGTACCCTTTGTAAAACTATTATATAAAGCATATTTCGAATTTAGCCCACACTCTGTTGAGTTTGTCAAAGCTGTAAGAAGTGACCATACCATCTTAGTATCCGATACAATTTTTAGTTGATATACATGATATCAGAACCCTTTTCAATAGCATTTGTCCTTGGCTTAAAGCACGTCAGTATATCAAGTTTCATCGAAATATCTTGAAAATTGCGACCTGTAGATTGAACACAAAAATATATGAAAACAAAAAAAAGGGACAGAGGGACAGACAATGATTTCGAATTGATTGGTATAATAATAGCTAGGTCTATCTTCATCCCTTTTGACTGCTGCAAACATTCGCACAAACTTAGTATATACCCTGTGTTACAAGTTGTGTAGGGTATAATTAACCAACGGAAATTCGGATCACATAAATCTGTTCTTTGGTTTCCAGCATATAAAGAGACTTTTGTGAAAAGCAATCCCAAACTTTAATTTCCAGCTTTTGATGACTGAAGCAATTGAAAAATAATGATACCTTTGGCAAGTCAGGTAACTTTACCACGGCAGTTGATGATAGTAGTAGTCCATCCATCCTCGAATACGAAAAGTGTATACCTTTGCATAAAAATAATGCGTCAATTTTGGTGTATTAACCCGAAAATGAATGAAGGCTTATATTAGGCGAAATAGTGTAGGGCATCTTAATCGTCGGTCTTGCTCGACTATAGTGCTCTTGGTTTTTGTTTTATTTTCTTCTTTTTTTTTTCGTTTCTTTGCTTTTAACGTGAAAAACTTGTTTTAGCAAATACTTATCAACTATCAATCACCTAAACAGTGCTTATATTCTGGTTTATGGTCTATGGGTATGTGTGCGTGCGTGCGAGTGAGCGCCTGAGTATATGTTTTGAGTATATGTTTTGGTATATGGCACAAGATGGTAGTGCTTATACCTTTGTTTAATTTTCTGGCGTCCACAGTTTTACTTTTAAAAGATTGAAAGAGTGACAAATATGTATGTAAACATGTTTTCTTTATTTAATGGCAATCATCGTAAAATACATTAGCTCTATGAGAGTATCAAACTCTCGAAGCGAACGCCTATTAATTGCCTATTAATCGGCCTTAATCTATCGAAGGTATTTAATTGATTTGGTTAGATCTGTCGTCAGTTCGTCTATTAAATTGTGAAAAGAAAATTAAAAATTAAAAATTTTTATTGAACAAGTGCTCGTCGGTAAGTTAGTTGCAAAAATTGAAGATTGAAGATTGAAGAGAAAATAAGATCAATTCCGATCAATGGATGTGCTCATATTTAGTGAAATGTGATAATTAATTGTACTCGTAATAATAATTAAATAAATGTATTTAATTAATTTGAAGACTTTTGAGTTTCGTGAAAGCGATGCAACCAAACGATCCCTAATATTTTAACGCTATCAAGAGCTGATGATTGATTGATAATTTTCCCTCCTTTGTAACTACGACGGGCGCAATTCTTATGCAGAAATATCATAATTTCGTCGTTCTTCGTCTTTGAACACTATATCTGCGTTCCGCAAGCATTACAGCAACAGTGTATAAGCGCAATCAATCAGTCAACTGAAAGTATCGGGCGGTTATCCGTAATTTGTTTGTTGTCGGCATTTTGAAAAAATCAAAAAAAAAATGTATTCGTACATGGAGACAGCATTAACAAACTTAACAGTTACTTGAAAAAGAAATGAAACATATTAATAAATACCCATCGATATTAATTGGCTTATAATGGATTTGATTGATAAGAAATGATATGAGAATGCGTGAAAAAGTGAAGCTAAGGTGCAAGGTAAAAATTCTTTTAACCGACCTATTGATTGACTCTGACTCTGACTCTGACTCTGTTTTAGATTGGATACCTACTGCTAAACCAAGGGTATTTCCAATAAGTCAATAGTGTGACGGATAGAAAAGCGTTTTAAAACACGTATTTTAGTGAGAACTTGGTATCCTGTGAAAAAGTATGTGAAGTTTACATTTTACTTATTCACTAAGGATATTGTTTATTCAAATGGATTATGGAAGGATCTCTTTGCATTTCTAATAAATATTTAAAAATTCATATCATATCGAGTTGTAAAAGAATATATGGATACGTGTACCCTGAGATATTAACGAATAGATTATGAAATATTCGACCTCCTTTTCTGAGATTATTATTATTGTTGTTTTTGTTGTTGTTTTTGGTTTTTTTTTTTTTTTTGGTTTGTTGTAAACGTTTGGAGAAAAACCTCTCATAACTTCTGTAACATGATATAGAAGTCAAGGATTGACGGCGTGTTGTAGAGCAGCAGAAATACGAATGATTGGAGATCCAAATGAAGCCGGATGGTAAAACATTGAGAATAGGATGTCTTGTATATAGGAGTAGATTTAGACTAAGTTCAGTATGAGTGTAGTCAGTCCGGATACGAAATCCAGAAAGAGAAGGGCAAGATTTGGGGGAGAGCGATGAAAAACGAGAAAGTAGGTAGACAAAAGAAAAGAGATAACGTTAGAAAGAAAAATGATCTGTAGATCTGGTATTGTAGATACGGAAAAAGGAAAAGATCCGTCTGATCCCTAGTCGCATCTTTGGCATTTGAAGATAAGATGTTCAGCAGATTCCGGTATCAGGCGTGGATCGTAAATATCAGTGTCAAGTGCTCGGATCATTTTCAGATAGAGTTTATCAAAAGGTATAGTTGGTTATAAGTCTGCAGAAGACTTTGATCTCCCAAGACGAGAAAAGGGTGTCTGGTAGGAACGGAATTCTTCTGGAATTCTTATGTCCCTTTTTGTGCATACTAATGGAAATAAAATTATCAACAATGTGTCGTAATAAAAATATATGTCTCTGATGCCCAGTTCAAAACTTTAAATGCGTTTCTCTTAAAATACAGTTTTTGAAAAGGACGCCCATTGTAATTCCAACAATTCTCATTTTCTTCACTCGAATTCTTTGCAATATTTCTAAAATGCTATTTTCTAGTGGAACAAATACTGAAGTCCGTCCTTCTTTGTTCAAAAATTAAATTTTTTCATTCGAATACTCGTCTGTCATAAAAAAATCAATCCTGGCTCCTATTATACTCGCTATACGTATACGGCTTGTTCAGGATTTAAAATTTTATTTTCAAAGTTTCGCATTTCACTCACAATACATAAGTTGAGAATTAATGCTGAATAGTGTCAATATTTAGTAATGCAAATACAGTTACTTTAGATTACGAAAACGCAAGATAAACAAGAAACTTCTTATTACCACAAACTTCAATCATCTTCTATATATATGTATTTTTGCAAGAGTAATCTCCTTATGTCAAAACTGGTGAGAACATCATACTCGGTCAAGGCCGACGATTAAATACCCCACACCACATTGTCTAACACAATTCCAATTTTCATTATAGAACACAAAAATTATATCGTGTTTCTATATAAAAGCATATTTATAATATGCCGCAAAAAGCAATCTAATCTGGTACAAGTTTAATCCAAAAATAGGCGTAGATGGTCGTGGTCCAAATTTTGTAAAGTCTATTTTTGTATGAAATTACTATTATGGGTCAATTTTCGACACCCTATATTAAAGCGTAGATTTTTCTGCTCCACAAGCTACTTATTAGGGTAGGATACGAAAAATAGGACGAGATGGTTCAAGTTTGGTACAGTTAATTCTTTTATGTTAAATTACTATTATAATATAATTTTCATGATGAAGCATTGAAAATTATATGAAAACTGTCATATGAACTTCAGTTTTTGCTATATGAGAGGAGGTTCAAAAATTGCCCCAGCGTGTCCAAAGTTTTCATACCAATTTAGAATACCGAAATTCTATTGGCAGTTTTTCCTTATATAACGACTTTTCAGAATAGGGCGTTATATGGGGAGTGGTGGAAAAAGTGGACTAATCCGAATCATTTCCAATAGCATTCGTCCTTGGATCGAAACACGTCAATGTACCCAATTTCATCAAAATAACTCAAAGGTCTTGCGACCTTGCAGCTTGAACAAACTGACATAGACGGGCAGACATGCTTAGATCGGTATAATAAAAGGTGGGTCTATATTAAGTCCTTCTGTACATTACACACGTCCGCGCCAACTTAATATACCCTATACCAACAATGGTATAGGGCGGGTAGAAAAAAATTACCCACCCAATCCTTAATATAGCGCGACACATACCACATTCAATTATGCCTGGCTGGCAAGAATGGCCGCGGCGTTGCTTCATAATCTTCTCAATTATTGTTGTTCCTACCTTTAACTCTTCTTTTACCAAAAAAGAAAAAAAAAAGATTTTCAAAAAATCTGTGTTTTTCGGCTAAAATAGCGACGTGACCCCTTAATTTTGAATGTTATCTCAACATCATTCGTGCGTCAATATGTTTTATAATCACATATAAACATTTTCAATTATTTATTATATTCGTGTTGTTATTATTATTTGCTTTTTTATTGTTGATTATGAGTTTTAAATGAATTTAGTAAAAGTGGCAGAAATAAAGTTTATTAACATTTTACACAAACACACAAACGCAGCTACTCAGCTAGTCCGACAATTTCATAGTTACATACATAAATATATTAACAGCATACATGACTCTCAACTGGTATGTTTATAGTTAGTTATCTGTGCTGTTTATTTTGTAATATTTGACCAGCTTTTATGTCCCCTATCGAACATTAGCAATATACTATTCGATCATTTCATTCGCGACATATATACACTTATGCTTACATGCACTTTTAACCAGCCTGTCAACGATAAGAAAATAATTGATTTTCATAGATTGGGTGCAAAAATGTTCTCGCAAATCCTGAGAGTGGAAAATTTGATATTTTACGATATTTTCGTTAATATCATACGACACGGTTATAAGTTACACACACATATGTATATATATATATATATATATATATATATATATAAGAATGGTATCGATTACTTAATTAATGAAAAGTAAATAATTTTCATTTTCATCTTTAATTCAAGCAGTGACGAGTTTAATTAAAAAAATATGGGATCATAGATCCCATAAAATAATTTCAGACTCGGTTTGGCTTTAGTAGTCTATCAAGCAAAATTTGAGAATAAACAATTGGCCCCTTTGGTGTACATATCGATCACCGTTATATAGATATAAGGAAAACTAATAAAAATATAAAACAATTTTAAAAAATTAAATCGGGAACTTTCGATCGATGCGTCGGCTTGTACGAACTGATGCATATGCAAGATATACATACATACGGCTCAACGTGTATACAGTTTTTTTATTTATTTGTTTACAATAAATGCAGGGAAACGAATAAACAATGCTCTTATTGCTATTATTTTGTAACCAACAATAAAATAGTCTGTAACTGAAGTTATCAACAAATCGCAATAACAACAAAGAAGAGAAATAGTATATTGAGAAAAAATGTATAAACAAAAAAAAGAAAAAAAGAAAAAATTACAATAATTCTGCATGATAATGACAGCAAAAACAATAGTTCATAAAGTGGAAGCAAACAATAAATAATAAATAAAAGAAAAAACAAAACAATGTTAAATGCAAAAAAGTAAAAACACAACAATCATTGTAGCCGGTGGCGAAAGAATTAAAAGAGTAAACGAAAATCAAATAAATATAAGTAAACAATAAAATCCTAAGGTCTTTTAAAGCAAGTAACTTAATTCGCTCTAATAATTTAAAAACTTTGAACAAATACATATATATATTACATATATAATCTTTTAACGATTTGATCGAAATTTTACATTTTCCTAATCCCACCATCGGACGATAGGTTCTATTGTAACATCCAGAGACAGGCATGCGAAATGCAAACGTTATTTATACGTTTTTGATTTGCATAAGATTTTTAGTCGATTTATAAACGATGCGCTCGCTCGATCGACTTTAAAAACTTTAAATGATAAAAATCTCACAACTTAAAATTAACACCCCTTGGAATATTAGAGGCCCAAAAATCATGCCCGTCATAGACAAAGCCCTATTTTGTGTCACGAATAACAGATATTAGGCTATAGCATGTAGCAAATGATTGTGAAGGTCTTTTAAATTAGGCTCAATATTCCTACAGATAAATTCGCAATAGGCAAAAAAAAACTTTAACCTAATACATTTGATCAATATTGAAGTTAAATGTAGAGCAACTCTTTCCTATGGCCGCCTGCTGAATAGTTTCCATCTACCAGTTAATACACGCAGAATTCACTTTACCGCTTTTACACCCTACACCACTTGCATTGTAGCTTAAGATACACCTAGCTTTTATTATGCCAATCAATTCGGAGTCAATTTCCGAATTAATTTAAGCTTGTCTATCCATCTGTCCATGTAAATTTGTGTCCAAGGTATAGGTCTCAATTTTTGAGATATTTTGATGAGACCGGGCACATTGGCGTGTTTTGACTCAAGGACGAAAGCTATTCAAAATGATTTTAATTGATCCACTTTTTCCACCACTGCCCATATAATGATCTATTCTGAAGCAGATATGGTTATACGGAAAAAATTGCAATTTTGAAAATTTCTTGTGGCTAAGTAATAGTATTTCGGCATTCTAAATTGATGAGATCACCCAGTACCGTCTGGCGTAATTTTTTGAACCCCCTCTCATGTAACGAAAATTGATGTTCTTTTGACAAAAACATCTAATTTTCAATGCTTCGAGATGAAAATTAAAATCGAAAAATTAACTGTACCAAATTTGGACCACCTCGGCCTAAATTTATTTTACAAGGACTTTCACGAATATTTTGGTTCTTTAAGGTAGAAAAGTTTAAATTTCAATATCTTATGATTAAAGTTAACCCATCATAGTATTTTGACGATATAAAAACTACCAGCGCTAAGTGTTGAGCACGCACCTCAATTTTTGAACTTCTTGGGCCCAACCACTCTTCGGAAAGTAAGCTTTTATTTGTTGTGAAGGGGTGTAATTTTGAAGACACAATTCCATAATAGTAAGTTCATACAGAAAAAGGGTGTAATTTCTGTGTTAGACAATGTGGTGTAGGATGTTTAATAGTCCACCTAGCTCGACTATAATGTTTTCACTTGTTTTATGACTATTTTAATTCAGTGAAAGACAAATGATGACTTTTAGTTGGCGACATCGAAATCGCTTAACAAATTTGTTTAGCTAAGCTTTAGGTTAACGGTGGTGGAAATACATGTGTCATTAAAATGCGCTTTCAGTGTCAAGTATAGCGCAGTCAGCATTAAGCAATTCATTATAACGCAATTGATCCCAGCTTGCGCAAGTCAATTATTGTTGTGACTACATGCATGCACATGTATACATACGTATATATACATCAAAATAAAAATAATGAATAAAAAATCTCACGATTGTCATACGCGGTCTTTCAAAAAAATGTAACGCGTCTTTCACGCATTCCACTGAATAAAACTTAAGCCCCAAACTACGCGATACATAGTTAGAAGGAAATGTATATGGTTTGAGCACACGGATGTTTGACAAGTTTTTATATATATATATATATATATATTTGTGATTTGTTTTCAAAGATCCCATAAAAACAAAATTAATGTGATCCGTGATTATAGAGACTTTCGTTGCAGTTTATACCCGATAAAAGACATTTATCTAAAACGCAGTTCTATTGTTTCTTAGGGCTTTCTGTAGACCCATGAAGAGTAAATAATATCAAAAAAATTGGTTATTTGATATGTTTTTGGATCCGCAACTCTTGTAACGTTTTACATATTATTCAGGAAAACAGGAACGTTAGGAGCGGGAAAGATCGCTAAATCGCGATATGCCATTTCTTTTAATCACAAATTATATCTCGTATAGAAATTTACTCTCTATGAGATTTTTGCTTTTCATATGGAATGAGGTGCGACATATAAAGGATGTGACGATAAATTCAAACTTAATTCGTTAAGACATTTATTAAGACCATTAACAGAGCTCTGGAAACGCCCTAACTGAACTCTGCTACGTAGTTAAAATCAAGCTATGGTTGGATTTGGAAGCCTACTCCGTTCGAACGAGCTAAAGAATTCGAAACTTTCCTCTTCAGAACTAAGTTTAATAATTTTTTGAAAAGCGATACCATATTTCGGAGTGTGTGTTAGCTTTGGTAAAATTTGTGACAGCAAATTTTAGCCTATTGACGCATCGACATATAGATAGACGGAAAACTTTTGCAATTTGACCGATGGACAAATCAACGAACGAAAGACTTAAAAATCAACTGATCGACGCATTGATAGACCCGCAAATAAGCAGGACGGCAGACCAAAAAAAAAAAACAAACAAATTACTGCTCTTCGAACATTACATGCAATGGAGTATATAAAAATAATTTGCCCATTCTCTGGTATCTGGTTCCAGTTTGATATACGTTAAAGTGAGCAAAATTATATCAAGTGAAATATAGTTTGAAATAGAAATGAAATTAATTTGCTTACTTACTAATATGCAATGTTAAATAAAATTAAATACATTGTTACGAAAATGCCATTTTTCACGATTTGTGTTTCATGACATTTAGTCGGTTTTCTAAGAAACTGAATTCCAAAGGATGGAAGAATCAAGTGCACAATCATAAAACTGTTGTGATAATAATTAACTTGCTTGTCAGAGGGTATATAACCAGAATGTTTGAGAGAATCGAGTCAGTCAAGTCAGGCGAATCGGTCAAGTAAATCAGATCAGTCGAGTCGTTCGAATCATCCTAGTCAGTCAAATCAGTCAAGTCATTGGAATCACTCAAGTGATTGGAGTCAGTCGTGTTAGTCGAGCTAGTCAAGTCAGTCGAATCGGTCAAGTAAATCAGATCAGTCAAGTCGTTCGAGTCAGCCAAGTCAGTCAAATCATTGAAGTCATTCGAGTCAGTCAACTCAGTCGAGCCAGTCGAGTCAATCGAGCTAGTCAAGTCAGTCGACCCAGTCAAGTCAGTCGAGCCAATCGGGTCAATCGTGAGAGAGTCGAAAGTGAGTCGTGACAGTCGAATTGCAATATTCAAATGGATAAGACCAGAACGAGAATTAAACCGTTATAAATATAAGTTCTTGTAAATAATTTGTAAATAGATTTCTTAATTTTGTAAGTACAATTTACCCTATCCTGAAAGTCACAATTCAGCGGTACGAGCTTAAATTCAAAAGGACTTGACCAAAAAAACGTAAAACCATAAAAGACAGATTTACGGTACAATATGATTCGATGACAATCATGATTGATAAATATTTATTTTTACTATATAGTTACGAAATTAGAATTGGAAAGGACAAGGGGGATATACACAGTAATGGAAATTTTGATGTGTTCTTTAAGCCAACACAGTTTCTCATGCCTTCCTTTCACTGAAGGATGCTCCTTAATTTATATCATTGTTCTCATATTGCTCACATTTTACCACATACTTACATATGTGTTCTTCATTTAAATTTCGACCGCTTTAAGAAATCCAATAGCAATACTAGACTACCGGACAAACCAATGTAGCTAAATCGAATTTTCGACATTAAATATAAATAGAATAAAATTTTAATATAAATCTATATATAAGTATGTAATAATCTTATCAGTCCCTATATAAGATCACGTAATTGCTTTTTAAGTAAACATTTATTTATGTGAAAAAAAAAGACGAAAAAACTTCAGTTTCAATTTTATTGAGATAGGTTCTGTTCCATTAATTTTATTGTAATTTAATATTCATTAAAATTTCAATTTTTCGTGCGTGTTGCAATGGAATTGGCTGAATTAATGATAATACTTTGTTGTTGTTTATACCGATCACTGGAGGATGAGGGGTATATTCATTTTGTCAATACGCTTGCAACGTCCCGAAGGAAGCATCGGAGACCCCACAAAGTATATATCTTCTTGATCAGCATCGAACGCTAAATCGATTTAAGCATGTCGGGCTGGCCGTCTGTCCGTCTGTCCGTCTGCAAAATGTCTATTGTAAAAATTCTCCTGGCTGCAAAAGTTAAACTATCGGCTTCAAATTGATCAGAAACATTGGAAGTTCTTGCACTCAGATTGGTATTGAAAATGGGTCAAATCGGTTGAAGGACATGTCCACAGCATCACGTAAACTGAGAATACCACTGCTTTTCATAGATAATGAAAAATTGATATTTTGCTCATTACTCATAAACAACACCAGCAGATAAATGTACAAAAATTTGAACGCATATTCTGTGGGTGATGCTGCAGCATTTATGCACAAAAATGGAAAAAATTGACCACGCTTACCCAATATTATAGTATATCAAATTTTACTTCGATAAAGATGATGGGTATATAAGATTCGGTCCCGACCGAATTTAACTTTCTTACTTGTTGTGTTTGCGTTTGTTTATTTGCTCAAACATTACTTGGCTGCGACAAGTTTTAAAACATCATAGGCACAGCTTTTGTTTTTCCAAAAGTTTCAATTGCTTAATTTTCACTAAATAGAAACAAAAAACAAAAAGAAACTTGAAAAGTAGTTCTCGCTAAGAATTTACTAAGAAATATTTTTTTTTTTATTGCATATTTAACTTACAATCTATCTAAAAAGATAATAAGTAAATGTTATAGCGAGATGTGAAAAATAATGGAGGTTATTGTCCTCCAATAAAAACAATATGATAATGCAGATATGACGTTTAGATAATAATAAAATAAACACAAGCTAGACGATGGCCCTTTTATCAATCTTCTTATTTCATTGGACTCGTTCAGAAGATGTATGGCCAAGGGATTCACGTGATTACGTAAGGTCTGACAAGACAAGCTTGAAGAAGCGCTTTGAATTGGACTTGTGATGAATGGAAACGAAATAACTGGAAAGGTGATGCTTTGAAGAAAACGTCAACTTCTTGGATATTTTAAATTTGATTGTCAATGTTCCTTGCTTAGGTTTTGCTTGGTACGATCTAATTAAATAGTCATTATTCTTCTCTTCTTTGCCCCGAAAGTTGAATGTATTTTTCATATCGTCGATAAATGTCTTCGAATAAATAGTCGATTGAATACATCCTCCGGCAGATATCGGCGGTTAAACTTATAAATTCTTATAAATTGCAAGTTTATCAGCAATATTATCGATCGCAAAAAATACGATCAATTTTGCATATCAAATTCACGTGGACTATGAAATCATGAATTTTTCCGTTTTTTTGAAGTTTGGTCCATGTAAAGTTTCATGTCAGTATATGCAACTTATAAACACGCAAAAATGAGTTTCCCGATTTTTTTCTATGTCTGCGACATATGATGCGAGCAAATATCGTGCAAAGGATCAATTGGGACCAAAAAAACCAAAAGCCCAAGTAACTCAAAAATCAATGTCGCGTTCTCAGCCTTCTTCAGTTATGATCGTGTTGTTTATCATAAGTTACTTCCGTCAAGCCAAAAAGTTGATTTGGATGATGGAACGAAGTGCTACATCTAACTTCTAATGAGTGTCTCCATTGCCTATTTGCTATTCTATCAACAATTATGTGCTTGAGAATATAACTTGAGTGTAATATTTGACTCCAAACTCAAAATTAGCCTTCACATTGAGTTTTCCGTCAGCAAGGCTAAGTCGGTTTTGGGCTTTATTAAGAGATGGGCTAAAGAATTTAATGACCCGTATATGTGCAAACAGTCTATATACTGCGCTTGTTCGTTCGATTTTGAAATACTCTGCCATTTTGTGGGCACCTACCTTATTCTCAATGTCTGTCCACAGGAATTTTCTTCTCTTCGTTTTACGCGATCTGCCATGGCATGCCTTTAGAATTTTCCCGTCATATGAAAATAAACTTAACCGAATACGGTTACCGTCACTGGTCAGGAAACGAGAAGTGATTGGAATGGTTTTTATAATTAAACTGAGTCATCGCCTTCGTATCAATTACAACATTGTCGCCTATGAATGTTCCGAGACGATCTTTATGACTCTATCTCCCTTTGACTCTATCTCCCTATTGCCGCACAAACTATCTAATGTTTAGTTCGTTTAGCTTGCTATGTAGGGCTTATAACAGGAATTGCTACCGCTTTGATCGGATTGCTGATTCTATTATTACAATTAGAAATATATAATCAATATATATAAGGAAATGTTTTGTTACGCTCCGTAATGCAAATAATTAACGAGCACTAGACGATTAGATAGTTCTTATATTGGTATTATCATTATTCATTACTAGCATTAGCTTAGGTTTAACTTTTGGCTCGTTTGTAGCGCTCTTCTGTGTGTATTGAGAGAGTGATAAAAAAAATTATGCTTTTTGGATTAATTAAATTTAACCCTTTGCACTCCGAGTGTTTTTTTACTCAAACGTGCGATAACTTCATGACATTTTTGCGTTGGAGCATCTGAAAAATGAACTTCGGTTGTACTAAAAAAAAAAAAAAAAAGATCTGTTTTTATAAATTTATTTATTTAATTAATGTAGTTTGTGATAAAAGAAATACAATTTGATATTTATATTTTGTAGTTCAACTTAGTGTGATTTTTGTGAAAACAATCTCCCATATGCATCCGTGGCTTATTTGGACATGTGTCACAATATTCGGTTGTTTCTCGTCTTCCGGAATTACCTTTGCGCTTAGAACATACTATACAGTCCTTTTTTGTATTTCTTCGCATTACATGAAGTTTTCCATTTAACCTGTCTGTTTTTTTTTGTGCGTTTCACCCGGAAACTGTTTCACAAATTTCAAGTGTGTTTGTGGTTTTTTCCCATTCTGTTTTTTAATGGTTTTATAGAAGATATACGCATTGGTTATACATATTTCCATTCCTCAAACAAAATAACTTTCGCCACCACTTGAGAGATTTTCTTAGGAAGCAATAAGTTGATCCATATTGAATAGCCCGATCTACACCACCCATTGAATGTGTATAGTCGAGCACTACGTTAAGTTTACTGACTATTACTTCTGACCCACCTCGAATATATCTCTTGGTAGATATAACAACCCTTTTATCCCTCCAAGCTAAGAGTGTTATATTTCCTTTTCTTTTAGCAACAGTTGTTCCATTTAAAAATGTTGGTTTTTTTTATAGTAGCAGGAACAACTTTTCTGTTGGTTTGACTGGTACCAGTTAGGTGGCATTTCATTTGCATTAATTCCTCAGCTAAAGGTTAGTGCAATGAAAGCATATGGCGCAATAGCGGTGCCTACGGACTGCAAAGGGTTAAAGATACTCCATTCTTTTAATTTATTTTTTTTTGTAAGAGCGGTTACACATAACCTCAATTTCATTTGCAAAAAAATAATTTGCAGAAACATGATTTAGTTTTAGTTAGTTCTGTCATCCATCCATCTGTCACTGCTTCGAGATGTAATTGCATTGACTTAAATACTGAAATAGCTTGAAAATATCAAACTTAAACCGTTCTTTTTATCGGTGCAATCAATACATGGAAAAAGAGAATTCCGATTCAAATGAACCTTTTTAGGTATTTCTCTTCTATAGCCATCACTGAAGGGCGGGGATATAGTATTATTGTTTTCTTTCGTAATGTATATAACACCCAAAAGGAAGCCTTAGAGACCCTATAAAATATATATATATATTCTTGATTAGTGTGAAATTCTGAATTGATTAAGCCATGTCTGTCCATGTGTGAGGTGTTTGTTGTTGGCAGTCTCCTAGTCGCAAAAATGAAGATATCGACTTCAAATTTGGTAGAAACATTGGAAGCTTTTGCTTGCAGGCTGCTATCGAAAATGGGCCAAACAGCTCAGAGCAGAAGGCCACAGTGGAGCGTAAACTAAATGCAAATCCGGTTTTTCTTAACAAAAATTTGTGAGTTTCTGCTCGTTGCTCAGATATTATAAAAATTAAAAGGATGAAATTTTCCGCATTTAGTTTACGAAACACTTTACTCTTTACATGCAAAAATGGAAAAAATCGGCCATGCCCACACAAAGCTACAAGTGATCGAATCTTATCTTTTTCATTTTCTCGCTTATTTATCATAACGCAAACAAGACAGAATGTTTGAAACTATTTTGTACATTCCACAAATGAAGATATATTATCTGCCTAAGAATGGGTTAATTCTAAAATGGATATGGTGGACACCGCGATTAATTGCTTCTTAATAATACCAACAATATGGGTATCAAAGAAAAGATCTTGGACAGTAGAATACGAAAAGTATGGTAGTGGATATGCGAGATTCAGCCCCTGCCAAATACAACTTTTCTACTTGGTTTTTTTTTTTTTTTGCTGTTTACTAAAACCACACACACATAATGTGATGTAACAAATATGTAAATTTTTATTTTCTATTTTGAGCATGAACTCAGCGCATACAAATGTACCCTTTTTAAGGATATTTTGACCCACGAAAAATATTGGATAACTGTTAATCAATCATACGTCTGTACACAAAAAAGAATGAAAATAATCATCAGTGAAACCAGCCAGACATAAAAATCGAACACAAACTTTTACAATTGCCTTTTATATGAATCAAAATATATATATATATGTGTATACATGAAAAAATGAAGTGTAAATTAATATAAGTTACGATTTCTGCAACATATTTCATTGTAGATCGCAGTGCATGACTTCTTGCTTATAACAAAAATTTTACGGCCAAATTTATTCTTATTCACAGACATTGAGGTTAATAGCGGTTTTAATTCGTAAAGAGATTTCCGCATTGCCTTTTTAACATTTGTAAGATCCTTTACTTCATGTAACAATTTGTTTTAATATTTCAACTCAATGAATTCTTTGTATGTCATATTCCGACAAAGACTTAAAATAGATTCACCTTTTTTTATACTCATCAATACAGAATTATTTTCCCAACTGATCTAAGCTTGTCTGCACTCTTCTCATCTGCCTTGTCATCTACCTCTCCGATGTGTATCCATGTATTATAGTGTTCAATCTGTGCGTCGCAAACTTGTGGAAATATTTTGGCCAAATTTGCTAAACTATCGTGTGTCGACTCAAAAATGAGGCCTGCGGCAAGGAGATTGAATTGCATTTTGAAAAATTTCTCGATAAAAATCGCTAAGTAATCAGTACATCGAAGTACATCGAAGTAGTATAAAAAAGTTTAGATCGGACAGGTCAATTTTTTGACCAACCTTACATATAATCTAATAATAATTTCACATAAAAATTTCATGTTTGTAATTTGCCCCACATAGGTGTACTTTCTGAGGCCCACGACATATCCCCAGAAAAAGTAAATCTTTCTATAGCAATAAAGTCTAATTTTTATTACTTTATGACGGAAATAAAGGAAGAATAATAAGACCTATAGCAGGAGAAATAATTTTGCTAAATTTAAAATAGATCGCGGTTTGGGACCCTTGGCTTGTAAGGGTCGCCCGTAAAAAGAAGAAAGTAATAAAGAATTATGTTAGGGGAAATGATGTAGAAGCGACTTTGCGCAATCGTAACGGAAGTATATACATTTCGTCAAAACGTTTACAGCGCTCACAAGTAAACTTCACAGATTCAAATTCTGAATCGATTTAAAAATGTCCCTCTGTTCGTCTACCCTTCGATGGTATGTTGAGAAATTGCAAAAATAAAAATATTGCCTTCAAATTTGACAGAAACACCGATGAAAAAGTTCTTGCATGTAAGTTGATAATGAATATACCATTTCCACTACGATAAGCTGTCATTAGTAAATGAATAGGCATCAGTATCGCTGTCCTACTATAAGAATGCTTTACAATTTTATTGACATTTACATATTTTTGCTAACAAGCCAAATAGCTTTGCCTGCCTGTAGCTTTTCCCCAGCTTTAGCTAGAAAAGTGAAATCAAACTCATTTTATTTGTCTGTTTGTTTGTAAGACGTTACGGCTCCAGTTATTATTGACTAAAGAAATTGAAATGCCTTTATGGCATTCTTAACTGCCGTAGCCAGTTTAATATTGTAAATGAATGCAATTAAAAAATGTTAAGTTGATTAAGTAAATAGTTCAGGGTTTTTGTGTATTGAATATATATAATGAATTTTTTTCTGCTTTATCCAAACGCATATACATTTGTTTTCTATGATTTCATAAGATACTCATTTTTCAAGGGCTTGAAAAAAAAAAAAAAAAAAATTAATGTATAAAAGCAATATTAAATGCATAAAAATACAAAATTGAATTAATTGGCAAATAACGCTCCAATGATTAGTTGTACAGCATTGAAATAAATAAAACGAGAAGTATCCCTCGTATCATCGAAGATGATAAAATGACATCATTATAGTATCATCTTCACTGCGCGACCCCATTTCTGCTAGAAAATAATTTTAAAAAATATTCATATTTAGTAAAAAAAAAAAATTATATAAAAAAAAAAATATATTTAAATCTGATTCAATTCAATTCAATTCTTGATATAGATCCACTTAGCATACTTCTCTTTACCAAATTCGTATGTGGTTAAAAATATATTGTGGTTTTATATCTAAACTCATGAACGTATTCATACGTACTTTTAAAGAGATTGTAAATATCTATACGTGAATGTTTACCTGCATTAAATTTCAAATCCTCTTTGTTGTAATACTATACAGTATTTATAATTTTCTCTAACATATGTGTATATAAATATATTCGATGCGAGCCATTTTTTACAGGAATATTATGACCAATTTTTTTTTTTTTTTTTTTGTAATTTCTTTATGATATAATTTTAAATAAAAGGTGCTTTATTAGCCATCCGTTGACCGCATGTCGTTTGCTATCAATCTCATAAATGGAATGAACAGTCAAACTATAAAGAAATTTGTTTTAAAAACGCACCATGGAATCTATTTTATTCCGCATTACGATTTGCTATATAGTATACGTAATTTTCGCACAGTTGCTTGTTACATCCAAATCAAAACTAAAGGTCCAAAGTATAGTTTGAAAGATAAAATGAATAAAAAAATAGATCAGACAGTGATATAAAATGTACTTCTTAAAGCAAGTCGTTGAGAAACTTCAAGCACTTCAACCGCTTGAAGCAAATAAATAATAATTACAAAATATTTCTTTTATTTTGGGCGTGGTCTAGCAGATAACTTTAGCCGATATTTTTACCAAATATCAGATCATTATCATCTATATATTACAAGTTAATTGTTACTCTTCTCCTAAACTGATGTATAACAATTTTTAATTAATATCATCGTAAGTTAAGGTTTTAAGTTTAACTCAGTAAAAGGCGACGCTACGGGCGAATGGAAACTAACCTCATCATCCGCTAAACACGCATAATAGGTATCTTAGATTTAGTTTTTCTTTTCTTTTTTTTTAGTTTTTTCGACCACGTTGCTGGATACGGACGTACGGATAAACAATCATGATTAACTTGATGCATTCATGACAGCTTGCGTTCGCCAAGAAGCCTGGTGTAAACTGTATTTACAACGCAAAGGCAAAGGCATTCAAGTTTCACTCAATAAGTTCTTAGGATCATGTATTGAAGAGTCCATACGAATTTTCGATAGTATCAGTCAATTTAAACGCTGCCTTTTTTCCTGTAAAATAGTGGAAAAATTTTGAATTTCATGTGTAGCATCACTAGAACAACTGTAACTTATCAGTTATTGGTCGGAATGTCATGAAATTCTGATACGTTTCGTTTGAAGATTGATGCTATCTAAATCCCGTATAGGGATCTGTCAATAGTCATCGTATATCTTTATGTCGTCCTACGATCTTATTGAGTGATGTGATATATATTCATAATCAGCATAAGGACCTTGTCTCTCTGTTGACTGTTGGTTGGCACGTGGAGCTTCTCACATGTATTCTTACTTAACGATCACAAAGCGTGATTCGAAATTTAGTGAACAAGAATACTTTGTTTGCTTTCCGACTCACTACAGTGCATTAAGCAGAAAATTAGTGATCTGTAATTTTATATCCAGATTCTCTAGGACTACATTTACCGAAACATATTGTCTTACTCCAATGTTTTAGACTTTACTTTAATTATAATAATTAAATGAATTTTTATTTGCTTTTATGCATATCTTCGATACTAGTCAGTGAATGCGTCGCTAATGTTTTAAGTTTATGCCCTTACCTTACCGTAACCTATCAAAGCTACGATATAATTTATTTATGTTTACCGGTTTACATCGTTACGGGTAGTGTTATTTACACCTAACCGCCATAAAAGGTAAATAGCTGTTGTCGTTGTTGTCATTTTCCTTTTTCTTCTTTCCAAACATGTTATTCTAATGAATTTATGACCCTCGCTACACCTATAAAAAAAAATAAATAAAAAATCATATAATAATTATGTGCTTATTAACCATTGACTTTGTTAATGTGTACGCGTATGCGTTCGTACGTGTGTTTGTGTGTTGAAAATCGTGACAATATTTCAATTACTTAATAAACATCTTAGAATATGTCTTAAGAATATATAAACAAACAGAAAGCATTGATTTTCTACTCACAAGTATTCTTTACGCGAATGGATTAACAATACATTCCGCGTACAGATTTAAATTGCATTGGTATTAAATGATTGTTTATTTCTCAATTGGTATACAGACGTCCCTCGTATAACACGTTACTTGCCACGGTATAAAATATCGGCATATGTTTTATAATATGGTTTTCATATAAACACTTTGTCAAAAGATCGTTGCCTTTTTTTTTTTATACCCACCAAGGAGGAATGGCAGTATTAGACTCATTTTGTTTTTTTTTTTTTTTTTCATAATATATGTAAAATCCCAAAGGAAGCTTCAGTGACCCTATAAAATATATATATTCTTGATCAGTGTGAAATTCTGGATTGATAAAGCCATGTCTGTCCGTCTGTATGAGGTTTGTTGTTGGCACTCTCCCGATCGCAAAAATTAAGATATCAACTTCAAATTTGGTAGAAACATGGCAAGTTCTTTTGAAAATCGGTTGACGAACTCGCTTACAGTATCACGTAGACTGAGACAACCTATTTTTTAAAAGGAATAAATAATTGCCTGGTTCTTCATTATGCACAAACTACAGCAGGTAAATTTACAAAAATTTGAACATATATTCTCTGGATGATGCTGGGTGACTTGTACAAAACCAAAAAAATTGACCGAGACTACCCAATATTGCAGTGCATCAAAAGTTTTTCTTTTTTTTTTTTTTCAATATCTTTATAATGCGCAGAAGCAAGTTGGTCAGTTTCAAATTCGAAATGAACCTAAGCATGTCCACCTGTTCGTTTGTCCATCTCATTTGTCTGTCCATCAAACAATCTAGTATCTGGCACACACATTGTTTCGTTCGCAAAGAGGAAGATATCGCCTGCAAAGTAAGCAGGCCAAAGAACACGCCTACAACACCTATGTGTCAGTACAACCAAAACTGAGGATACCTTCGCTTTTCGTGTCTTTTGTTCGTTGCTCATAAACTATAGTCGGATAGTCGTGATGGGTATAAAAGATTCGCTCACAACCTAATATAATTCTCTTATTTGTTCAATCATATAATTGAAAATTCATTCATTGTTAGTTAACAAAATGGTTTAGTACTGTATTGTCAAGGCATTATTGTATGATGTTAAAAGACTTATGATTATCTTTCTCTCTGTAATGGATAGGTCATCATAAAAATAGCATAAAAAATATGGACGCATCTCTTAACTACAATTGTGGTCGTGATCAATACGTCTCTGATACTGTCACTTGTTGTGCATGTTGTTGTGATTCGAATTATGCTATTGCTATTGCTATTGAAATTGTTATGAATATGGAATAATTGGAAATGGAATTCGAAATCGATTTTACTATTAGCGTAATTTGAAAAAAAAAAAATTGAATCGAACAGAATCATTTTCGTAAAAGTAAGTATATGTCAGCCGTATCTCGGATATTAGATTATTTCAAAAGTAATTCAATCCAAGTATTCAAAGATCCAAAGTACCACACGTATGTTTTGTTAACATATTTTTGAAATTTGAAAATTGAAATGATTGAAAATTGACGTTAAAAGACGTTGGTTTAACATTTATTTCATTTAATTTGAATGATAATGATCGCTTGCCCTCTAACGCGCCAAGATTTTTACAACAGAACAGAATGAATCCATGCAACCTTAACCACAAAGTTAGTTTACTTCTTAGCGGCTTTATTTCCCATACATCCCTTTAATGTTGTTATTCTTTTTCTTATACGTATACGTATAAGAAAAAAGAAGAGCTACAGAAATGATATGAAAGATTGTTATTTTATTTGAAGAAATTCTAAGTAAAAAATTTTATAAATTTTTTATTCATATTCATGGTATGTGGGTTTTATTTAAGAAACCGCGCAGCGATCTAAATACAAAACATAATTGCAGTACAGAGAAAAACCTTGTATACAAAAATAGTTATGCATTTATTTGTCTCTCCATCTCTCTCTCTCTCTCTCTCTCTCTCTCTCTCTCTCT
>CCAG010009895.1:0-23376 GCA_001077435.1 Glossina morsitans morsitans
ATCTCTCTCTCTCTCTCTCTCTCTCTCTCTCTCTCTCTTTTTTTCTCTTTCTTTATTCGTGTATATTTATTCTTTCTGACCTTGCTGATTCATACAGTCAAGTCTTGTGTGTCGATGGGTCTGCGTATGTATGTTTCCATACCAACCGACAGAAGATGTTAGTATATTAATTTTCTCGTTTCGTTCAAAACACTTCAAACTATATACGGCTTATCCTATATATTATCTTATATATATATATATATATATATATATATATATATATATTGATTCGGCAAATACCCGCCCGACTATTTATGTCGCCAAAGCGGAGTTAAAATATATACATAGATGATATGCGTATACGCGTTGAGTTCATTCTCATCAATTGAATGGTAGGAATTTGCCGAAAATAATTAAAGATTTTTAATAGGAAACGAAAGACTGAATGACAGGTGCCGAATGTCAAGAGATTTTGCTCATGTCGAACATAACCTCTTTCTTCTTCTTTTTTTCGTGTTACTTTTCTCCATCGTTTACACACATTAAACAATAAATAAAAATCCATTAACTGTTGGCTTTATTTGTTTATTTGTTTGGTTGATTGTTTATATTAAAAGAGAATACATCTTAAGCTCAGTGAGAGAGGTCTCATGCGGTGCACACAACATTTTGTATATTTCTCTTGTACATATCGATGTCAGAATCGCAAGACAACTACATATAATTATTCATGAAAAAAGTTCGTAGCGCCTTTTCACCAATAGTCGTTCACAATTTTTCTTACCTTTTAAATGAACTTTATTATATGAAATGCGTACCATGCGTAGAACTAGAAATAGAATTTCTCAGGAAAAAACCAATAGATGAACTATTGAAATTTCTCAAAGAGACCATTGAATTAAGTAACTTTTAGAAACGTCCTTTGAGAAGTCAGTCAGTCAACCATTACACCATTACACCATTAAATTATTTTTGCAAAGAACGAAGTATGTAGTAATCGGAAGAGTGAGGCAGGATCTTGGTTATGCAATGAATTCACCAATTCTTCCCGACCAATTCTCTCTTCACTTTTCCCGAGTCTGCGTATGACAAAAGACGATGCCTTCGTTGCGCTTTACCTTAATTACGCGCTTTAATCACAATAGTTTTTGACGACAGTAGAAAGTTAAATTTTTCATGCGTGACCAAATTGAAGCCGAACACAATGCACGATTCTCTTTTAATTGCCCTAGTTGGCGGCGTTAATTCAAATTGTACGATCGCTTGTACAACTTCATCTAACTTGATCTTTGATTTTTTTTTTTATATACTTTACTCTTTTATGTGACTCACTTGTCATGGCTCGTTAGCAGTCCCTTCAGATAACAACTTTGTCCATTAAATTTCTTACTAGTAATTAATATCGTGCCATATACAAATAACTTTTTGATCAATGTTTAGTTCCGCAACGATGCCATAACATGACAGGAGCCAAAATTTCTCAGTTATTTTTTAAATCTCGCTTTATTATAATAATAATGATTTTACTTTGAAGTTTTCAGAACATAAATCAATAAACTATTTCCTAGTGTTTATCAAGCATCTTCACTGCAAACAACGCGATTTTTTTTAAAAGCCGGCGATGCATTATCATCTTGACGGAAGTGATATAGCAACGAATTAGACGAATTTTTTAAGAACTTTAGTTCATATTTTCAAAACCCAGCTACTTACGGCTGCAGTAACAAATGTCATAATGTCTTTTTTTTTGTACCCTACAGCACTTGTGGTATAGGGTATATTAAGTTTGTGCGGACGTGTGTGACACGCGAAAGCGCTTAAGGTAGACCCATCGTTTGTTATATGAATCGATTCAGAATCCTTTTCTAAATCGATCTAAGACGGTTTGTCCGTCTGTCCGCCTGATATCTGTCCATGTAAATTTCTGTTCAAGTTATAGATTGCAATTTTTGATATATTTTGATGCAATTTGCTACAGTGAAATGTGTTGACCCAAGGACGAACGCTGGTGAAAATGGTCCGAATTGATCCGCTTTTTCGAGTATTCCCCATATAACGCCCTATTTTGTAAAGTCGTTATATGAAGAAAATTGCAATTTGCAATATTTCTCGCCGAAAGTGGCCAAGTAAAAGAATTTTAGAATTCTAAATTGGTATGAAAACTTTGAACCGACTGGGCTAATCTTTGAAACCCCTCTCATATATCGAAAACTGACGTTCATATGGCAAAAGGATCTAATTTTCAATGCTTCCTGATGAGAATTCGATCATAATAGAAATTTAAGATAAAAAAATTAACTATAGCAAATTTGGACCATCTCGGCCTATGTTTTGGATCGTACCCTGTGCAAGGATTTTCACGAATCTCTTTATTCTTTAAGGTAGAAGGTTTAAATTTTAACATGTTATGATTAAAATTAACCGATATTAGTAATTTGATATAAAAATGAACTATGCTGAATTTTAACCACGCACCTCAATCTTTGAACCTCTTGGGTGTAACCACTTTTCCTAAAAGTAAGCTTTTATTTGTAAAAGGGTGCAATTTTTGTGTTAGACAATGTGGTGTAGGGTGTTTAATAGTTGACGTAGCCCGACAGTAAATGTTTTCACTTGCGACATGCAAACTGTCTAATGAGAGAATCGCCATGAATTTATTCCTTGGCGATATATATTTATGTATATTTTATGTATATGTACTTTATATATATATAAATATATATATATAAATATATATATATATATATATACATGCATGCATGCATGTTACGTGTTTGGTACACAGACCGATAGACAATCGTGACTTTGTAAGCGGCTGCATTTGTTTGTTTATAGTCAGTTTAGTATAAATAATTACTAATGTACAAAGTAGAGATGGGTAGGTGAGTAATTTTGATTACTGTTATTAACCGCGCAGTGTTATCCTAATTTGGTGCCGTATATGTCGCAAACAACTAGTACTAAAATGTTTTCAAAGTGCACACTCCTCTTGGGCGAGATAACAATCTACATCAACTTGATAGACAAATTTGCGTCTTAAAAAAATGGGCAAAAAATCGATTAAATCCCCCCATACACCCTCTCCCGCCTCTTCGCATCGCTACAATACCTCGCAGTATGAACCTAAGCGCACTTTCTTCAATTACTTACAGCTTATGAGCGTTACCGATCTACTACAGATATGAATCTCAAAGAACTAATACATACGCAATAAAGAAAAATTTCGAAAATATCATAAAGAGAAATTTACATACGCATCAAAAATCGAACCAAAATTTGGTACAAATACTTAAGCAGGTTTTCAAAAGCATAACTCGCAACTACTCAAAAAAAAACTCTGCGATTTTCGTAAGATGATCAGCTTTTATATAATCCAGGAAATAGAAACGAATAAGTGGTTGTAATCCGTTGTTATATATTTATAAATGCTCACTAAGATTTCAGTCATTTTGACAATCTTTTGGACGCTGCGTACAGGAAATCCGGACCATCATTTATCACGATATGTAAGAATTTGGATAATTTGACCTACAAGCTTGGGTAGCGACGAACGTCCGGAACTTCCGTAAACCGAAGACCAGATCGTCGACATTATACGGGTATGTGAACACAGAGTTAAGCATGAAAAAGTTGTCCGCATGTTGGATGCCACGTTTGCTCACAGTGAAGCAAAGACACCCTATTTCATAAGTCGAGGGCGATAATAGCAAAATTGCATGCGTGGAAGTATGATTTACTTGCTTAATCACCACATTATCCAAATTTTTCGCACCTAGGTCTGTAACTTTTCAAACTGATGTTCATCTGCACAAAAACCAAAAATTTGCATGCACTTGTCTAACATAAGTTTTGGGTTAGGGGCACTCATCACAAAACTTCATCCACCAAAACAACAAAAGAAAAGTAGAGCGTACCCATGAAACGAATGCATATAAATAAGTAGTTGTAGTATTCTTATGTTACTTATGTTACAATAGGTTGAATACGTGCGTGTGCGTTGGCTAGATCTTAGGATTCGCTTCAAGGTGGACCAGTCAATTTTTTTATTTGCTTTCCTCTTCATTCTTCGAGAAATCGAAGCGAGATTAAAAAATGAAATGGAAGGATGTTTTATTTTTTTTTTTTAAATGTTTCCATAGACAAGTCACTGGTTAACAGTACGTATTCCCATCTCTTGTGTACACAATTTGTATGTATATACATAATTATCTATGTTCACATGCATTTTGCCCACACGCGTACACTGCCTACTTACTTTGTTCGTTTATGTAACCGTGGGCAGTATGTGAAAAGTGATTAAAAAATTTTATAGGATCCAAGCTGTAAGGCTTTTGCAAAACAACAATAAAATAAAAACAAATAAGAAAATTGTGTACGGCTCGATTCGAATCTCTTATATCCGCCACTTTTACCTCAAAAGAAAAAAAAAATGAAAAACTTTTTTTATTTTGATACTCTATAATATGGGGTGGGCATTCCCGCTTTCTCCTATTTATGTGCATGCACTTTGCAATCATACAAGAAATTTATACGGAAATTTTTATCGTTATATCGATTGCGGGTTTATGTGTAATGAGCAAAAAAACCAATTTTTTTTGCTTTCGAAATCAGAAAAAGGTTTGATCATATTTGTGCGCGGCTAGAGTGAGTGCTCAATTGGTACAGTTTGGTCACACATCCACTATTCTGCAGCCACTCCGTGTCTGTTTCCCCTTCCTCCTCACTACTTTCTAACTATCACCGTATTATACGTATAGTGGACATCATCTGACTGATTGCTCCTCAGTCTATGTTGCATTGTAAGTGTGCCTCTCAACCGATTTACCTCATTTTCAATGTCTACCTTCGTTCAAAAACTGCTAATATACTCTTGTCGAACTTACTACGGGCATCTACATAGACAAATATGCCTGAAGCGTTTCAGAATTTGATTACTAGTCGAGGATATACGAGATACACTATATCATGCACTTTATCGAATCACCGATACTTCCCTCCTGAATGTTGCAAACGTTATGACAAAGTAAATATGCGTCCAACCTCTCGATGATGGCTATAATTAAACTGAATATTATATCAGACGAATGCCGAAGGATTTGTTGTAGTAAATATCAAAGTTTCGTTTTCATTTGTGCGTACATTTCGTTTTGTTCAATTACAGATTGCATCTTAAGGTTGCGAGTTTTGTAAATTTTTTTTAAATAAATTTCAAAAGTAAACAATTGAACGCATTCGTCAATTATTTTGTGGATTCAGTGAAGCAACTAAGTTTCACGTTTAATTATTTATGTTCTAAAGTATAAAAAAGAATTTTTTTTCAAAGGAAACTTGATAACTATGGTAAACCATTGAAAAGATTATCGATCAAGAATTCGCGTGATGTTAGTTTCATTGTTTTGCAGCACAGGAACACTGCCTGCGATATTAGTTCATACAGAACCAAGTTTCAAAAAAAAATTTTAAAAAAATTTCTCCAAAGGATATTTTTCGAACAGTTGGAGAGATTATCGATCGAGAATTCCGTTCCATTCTGCAGCACTTGGCCACAATGATCAAGTAAACTTTCACTTTATTCGCCTCGTATTTGACACACTACACACACTTTCATATCAAGTAATTACATAACATAAAGTCATGTTTTGTTTATAATGTTTTTGAAGAAAAATCCTCGAAAAATTCTATTTTAACTACATTTTAATTTAAATCGTTCCGAGACCTCGTTGCACAGAACTGTTAACGGATTAACAAAACTCCGCATTAAATATAACTTTACACTTTCCTTTTTTGCTTTCGATTTTTCAAGCATAATATTAGACATATAGCCATATGGGGTGTTGACGGCAGCTCCACTTGCTAACGTACGTACGTCGTCCAATATCGTGGATTTGTTTCCATCGCTCCCGATATCTGTAACTTCAATTGGCCGACTTGAAATCTGTTGATCATCTGTCCGCTACCAAACAATTGCTTACCGTTTACCGTATGTTATGAAATTTGACATGTGCCGCTCTAAAGATTTGTGTTAACAAGAGCTAGGGAAATATTTTTTTTTTCGTTTATTACCGACTTTGTCCATAGTCAGGCATCTGACTTATTGTCATCATACGAGTTGTGTAGGACTGCTTGATTCTGGCAGATTGATCACAGCATTTTACTTTACGAAAGATATATGCTTGACGAGAACGCCTGCCCTTAGGAACTAATGCAATATATTTTCAATGCTATCCAAGTTCATATATTAAATTTGATTTCTTTACATATCTTAGATGTGCTGTAAAGTATTTCGAGTACCGCTCCAAAGCATGTGTTTCTTTTAGTTTCAGTTTTGAATTAAGAAATCGAATAAAAATGATAGCAGAAATTTGAATGTATTAGGGTGTCCCGTAAGTTTCTTCATTTTCTTTCTTTTTTTTTTTTTTTTTTTCTTAAAGCGAAATCAATGGACGACATATCCCATCTTGATGCAATGATTATGTAATGACGTTGTCCTAGGAATGTTAATGGCATCCGCTATCTCGCACACACTATATCGCAAATTGTCAGCGAGTGTACTCTTGATGAGATCCGTATCCGTTGTCGCTGGGCGGTCACGGCGGTCTTCGTCTTTCAAATCAAAATTGTCAGCTCTAAATTTTTTAAACCAATTGCTCACTTTTTTAAAGCAATGCACCACAACGAAACGTACTTTGAAAGAGTTGTGAGACGAGTGAAATCGTCATAGCCAGCCTCGGGGGACACCCCTACAACTTAAAAGAAATTTTTCATTTTTCAGTTAAGACTTCCTTACAAATTTTTATTCCCTTAATTCGATACTTAATTATTTACCTAATTAGATTCATTACTTTACTTAATTAGATTAATTATATAATTAATTAAAATATTATATAGCATATATTCGTTCTCAAAGCAAATATAATTGCCTTGCTTATTATCAATATAAAAGTTAAGTATGCCTGTCTGTAGATGAGATTAGTTGTAACCACTTATTAACTGCTCTTACGATTCTTTTATCTTTTCAATTTTCTTTTCATTCCCCTTATTCCCCGCATATTCTATTCATTTCTTCATTTTCAAAAATTTAAATTTTAACTGCTTTCACTCACTTCTGTTCGCAAATACATTTATGTATTGCTCTGTGCATTAGATGTTTTTCTCTGTGTTTCATTGCATGTACGAATCTACAAAACAAAACATGAACAATTCTCCCGCAATTTTTATAATATATATAGCGACTAAAATAAAATGAAAGAAAGGCAAAATTGCTCGACCCGAAAAGTACAATATCGAATAAATAATATCTTTCATGTAGACTGACTGACTTTTTGTGAATAGTCAGTCCACCATCATCATTTACATTCAACTGAGTATGTTTTAATTACACTTCAGTCATTATGGTCCTATAAGTTCTGTATTCAATTTATCATTTTTCCCATTTCATTTGGGCTTGGTATAATTATCTATCTATTGTGCTTAAAGACACACACACACACACGCACCCATAGATTTATTCAAATATTGCATATAATTACGAATTAAATTACTTTTATATATCAGCTACGCCGATTGACAATACGGATTGTATTACATATATATGAGATTGTATGCAAAAGCCGTTCAACGATTCCCATTACCGAAGAAACACAATAACGCATTTGCATTTTGTGAATAAGATGGTTCTCGTTAACGAGAAATTAATGTTCATAGAAAAACTATTTAATCTGAGAAATTTCTTGAAAATCTTGACCAAAATATCATAAGCAAATAAATATATATGAGCTTTTTACCCGTCATATGTCATAAATTAAATGAAAAGAGATAAATGAATGAAAAAATTTTTGGGGGATAACTAGAAACTACAAACTATTGAAGATGTATTCCCCAAACGTGATATTCACGACTCGTTGGGCCAGAGTACAGATGGGCAAATTTAATATGGAAATTATAAATACCTAAGACATGAAAAATTAGACAATTTATTAGGTGCTTGCAGAAATTTTGATCATTTGTTCACTTGTACAAGGCATTTATTGTGGACAATCGGTACAATATATATTAATAAATAATGAATTTCGATCATTTTCTACAACATTTTCGCCAACATGACGATATCATGTCGAAAGAACTTATTTTGGTTTGGCAGCGATCATCCCATCGGCCCATTTTCGCACTTCTTCAACGTTGCGGACTCGCATGCCAGCCAAGCCATGCTGCACCGATCTGAACAATTGATAATCAGGAGATGCCATTTCTGGTGAATACGCTTGGTGTCCCAGCACTTCCCATTCGAGCTACGGCAGTGTATCCTAATGGACAACTTTTGCAACAAATAGTCAAAAAATGCCATTTTCAGGAAATTCCTGTCGACACTTTTAAACCGTTGAGCCCAAAACAGACAATTGGGATAGGATGGAGCAGCCATCACTCACCATAAGTCTCTGAACGTGTTTGGTGGGCTTAGGCAGCACATTTCTTCA
The DNA here is from genome assembly GCA_001077435.1 of Glossina morsitans morsitans. NCBI lineage: Eukaryota > Metazoa > Arthropoda > Insecta > Diptera > Glossinidae > Glossina > Glossina morsitans. The sequence goes on from CCAG010009895.1 coordinate 8,457, forward strand.
AATAAACAATAAAAGTAATGAATTTGGAAGAAGAAGAATTTTAAACGCTGAATAAGTCAATAATATGAGAAAGAAAACTGTTGTTTTATGTAGAGGAAGGTCAAACCCATCGAATTCATCCTTTATGTACTCGACTATTTCCCGTTTCTTTATCATTTTTACCGGTAGAATTCGCTGATCAAAATTTTTGCAACCACTTAATAAATAAACATCGAACTTAATTCAATTTATTAAAAAAATTTTAATATTTTTAAAATGCGATCATATTGTTTTTGCCTTTCGTATCGTACGATACGCTCGATAACGAGAGAACAGTAAACCGAACCCAGGTCTTTGCATTTTATTAACATCAACTTGTGAAGGCCGTGATTAAATACATCGTAACGCTTCCAGAAGAAATAAAAAAGGAACACACACTTGCGCGAATTATTGAAAATTTTGGGTATAGAGATATTTATTTAGCATTTGTAGCATATAGCATATATTCACCAGAGCTTGGCTGCCAAATTTATTTCGAATATCGTCATGTTTGGTAATGGAATACTTGACGACTTAAAACAATTACAGTACAATCGTCACCCTACTCCTGCTGCTATTTCGTCTTGTATACTTAAATTGTGTGCTGCAAATAAATGAGGAAATAGAAAAAATCAGCCACGCCCACTCCATATTATAGACTATGAAAATTTAGTTCTTTTACTTTTTTTTTGTCTTTTTTAGGATAACCGTGACGGTTATAAAAAAGATTCGCTCATGACCGAATATAAGTTTCGTCCTGCTTTAAGTTTAATATTAAGAAATAGACTGAGCATAGTGTGGTCAGATTAATAAAATTTGATTGAAAAACATTCCGATCCCGAATGTAAGTAAGGAGATGGGATGATTTAATCGCATACGGGGGGTGATTATTAATGTATAGAATGAAGAGGATTGGTTCCCAATGGTTATCTGTAGAAACACCAGACGTAACTGGAAATTTTCAAAGTAGATAGGAGTTAAAAGTCATCCTAAAAGGTCTATTACGTGGGTATGAATTAATTATCATTAAATTTTAGGACGACTACACTTTAAAAGCCAGTAATCTACGGTTTATTTTGTTGAAGGCGTTACTGAAATCCGTGTAAATTACATCCATCTGCGAGCTAAAATAAAAGCCTTACGTCTTAAGTCTGGGTTGTCAGTGATACGAAGAGATATATGATTATATTGCAAAAAATTTATCTCGAGTAACAACGGACTCAGTTTAACAGTGTCCGCAACGGTCGCAAGGAAGCATCAGGGACCCCACAAACTTGTTAGTCAATTTAAGCATGTCCGTCTATTCGTCTGCATAATGTCTGTTATAAATATTCTCCTGGCCGCAAAACCGAAGCTATCGATTTCAAATTTGGCTGAGATATTGAAAGTTCGTGTACGCAGGTGGCGATTGAAAATAGGCTTAATCAGTGCAAGAACACAACCACAGCACTAGGTAAACTGAGAACACCTCTGATTTTCAAAAAGAATAAAAAAGTGGTTTTTTGTTCATTACTCATAAACTATATCTCAGATAAATGCACAAAAATTTGAACGCATAGTCTATGGGGGCTTTATAATAATGGAAAAAATTGACCACGCCTACCCAATGTTGTAGTGTATCAAAATTTATTTCTTTTTTTAATACCTTTATAAGGAAAAATGTTTCAAAAGCATGTAAATTCTTGGCCAATTTCAATTTTGAAATGCCCTTAAACATGTCCATCTGTTCGTCTCTTCTTCTGTTAGTCTACGCAACCGTGTAATATTTGGGGTAAACATTCTCCCGTTAGCCAAAATGAAGATATCGTCTTTAAATTTGCAAAAGAATTTGGAAATAACTTAACCTTTTTCAGGACACGCCTACAACGCCAACATGCCTATGCGACAAAAATTTTTATTTCGAAAATAGAAAAGATCAGTCGCCCCCACTCCATACTATAGACCATGGGAATTTAGTTCTTTTTGTTATTGTTTTTTTTTTTAGAATTGCGGTAAAAGATTCGATTATGATCGAATATAATTTTCATACTTGTTGTACTCTAATGTAGTTATTGGACTCAATACTCTCTCCCTTCTCAGATATCCTACGCAAATCAAAACGATCAAATTGCAATACAGGACTTATCAATCCACATTACATATATTTAAGCTTATGCTTAAAGTAAAACTATTGGTACTGTATTTAACTCATTCACCTTCCGTATAACTTATATACGCTAATAATTAAGCGCAATAGTCAGTCAATTCATTGAAATTTAAACACAATGATTGCGGAATTTCTTCAATTTTTTGATTGCCCAGAGGTGGTTGTATAGTAGATTGTAATAATCAATAATCAATTATATGTAATAATAAATCAAACATCAAGTTCAAGCTTTAGTGGCAGAAGGAAGGCGAACGCCAAAATCCAAATACCATATAATAAGTCAAATAAAAGAGTCCGGTCGAGTCTGTGAACGTAATTGCATCTCGACACTGACGTTAGTGGACACTTGTTGAAATGAATTATTTATTATGATTAAAAAAAAATAAATAAATAAAAAAAATGCTAATAATAAATGGAATTAATAAACGGAAAAAACAATACGGAGTCAACGAATTCATTCACTTTCGCTTATACGACGCTGCATCACGTTCCCGATACACATAACTATAAGGCCGAGAACTTTTTAAGATTTTAAACCATAGTTTGGGATTCGCTTATACGACCTTTACAATGTCTATTCTTATGTACATGTGAATGGAAACTATCTCAAATTTTATTTGCGTGTCTTTCAGATATGATTTCGTGTATTACACACTATATTTCTTTATAGTTTTTTTAATTTTAATATCTCCTTGAAAACTAGAAACTGTTTTCTACACTTAACTATCCGCCATTCCTTTAGGGAAAGTTGTTAGGGATGGCGTGTAAATACGCTGGCCCGCCTTCAATCTATTTTTAATAGATTTAGAGCGAACAACACAAGAAACGCAATAAGGAAATTTATTAGTATACAATTTAGATAAGATTTGTGTATTCCATAGATGAAAGCTTCAAGAGTAAATAATATAACAAATAGTGTGCGCGCGACTAGTTCAACAAGAATTCGAATTACAAACGTAGCCCCGCATCGAAAATGAATAAGAAGAGATTTGTAATATAAATTTCTTTTTCCCATGCCTATATATAATAACTACTGCAGCGGTAACAACGCTTTGATAGAAAGAACTCTTTTCTATGGTATTAATTACTTCTATAATTTTTTTCCCATTTATCTTCTTTACTTTTAGATTTACTCTCGAATATATCATTGCGACAAAACACAACATCAACACGAAAGAATTAACAATAGGAAGCTAGCGCGTGCTATTGTGCTGATTAAAGCAGATCATGAGAGACTGCAATATAAAAGAAAACGTACTTTTATAGAGATTAACAGTCACAGCGAGCGTTTAAAATATTATAAAGATTATACAAATGCATTACTGTACTACAAATGTTATATGCATGCTTTGTATGTGTGCCGGGATGCTTAAAGATATATAGTCAAGTAGTTTGTGTTTTTATTGAAACAGCCAACAGCCAACAGCCAACAACCAACAGCCAACAATCAGATCAACCACAACGACGAGGAACATTTGTGAAAATTGGCTGCTAACAAAACATTTAGTGTGCACACTTGATACATCAAATTACTGACGGAAGAGGCATATAAGAGGAATCTGCGTTAATTCAGTTCACACTTTGAACGCATTGATTGGTATATATATGTTTAGCTAGTTGAGTTCTAGTTGGTATTCGGCCTAAAAAGGCAGCATAATCATACAATGTGCGAAGATGGAGCAATTAATTATTTTTTCATATGAGTAAATAAACAGAGAAAAACTAAAAACTGACACAAAAGCACGAGAAGACGAAACGAAAAACTATTTTTAAACTTTTCAATAAACTAATACTTATGCATATAAGAGATACAGACTAAACATCGCTAAGTTGTCGTTAGTTGTCGAGTTGCACGTTAGCAAACGAGAAACACGAGTGCAAAACATGCATTGGATAACACTGGAACTGACAGTATAGGTTATTGTTCTGTTACCTTCGAGCCTTAAGAGGAAGTAGTGGCGGTGACGTTGTCGGTGAATGTCAGTCATTGCGAATGTTGTCAGTAAAAACGCTGAACAACAAGAAGACACTCGAGCAATTGGACCGGCAAGCATGCACATTGCAAGACACATACTAAGCTTGCTATGTGAAGATAACAATGGCTAAATAAACTCATCATCGTCGTCATCATCACAATTAAACTCTATGTACATGTATTTGATATTGTCTCTCAAAGCCTATTCCTCAAAAGGCAGAACAATAGCGTTGTCGGTAAATGTGTAGAAATAGCTCTACATAAAAAACAATAACAAAAGCTTTAGCTACTGTTCACTTGTTTTTAACCTCAAGGAAGAAGAAAAAGGAAGTTTTCTTAAAAAAAAAAAAAAAAAAATTGCTTTAAAAGAGTTTCAAAAAGCGACAAAAACACCAGAATTTTAAGCATTGCTTACGCCGTCGACGTCCAACTGAGCACGACAAGTACTTAAAGCGTGACATTTGTTGTATTGTTAAGTCTGGAAAAAACGTGACCGTCCGTTGACAATAAAACTGAACAGCATATACACACTCGAAACCAGAAAGCGACCATTTAATAGCTCATTGGCACTTGACAACACGTTTTAACTGCATTTAAGCAGCGAGAGAGACTTATTATTATGGATCAATCGAATTTAACAACTCCCGTCTCACCAGATACTTGTACCACCAGTAGTTCATCGTCCACGACATCATCGGCTCCCCAATACAGTGAAGATATACGCCGGCCATTACATGGCTTAGATTTATTAAGTCGTAAGGGAAGTGGATCGTCTACCAAGACATGTGAAGTAAATTTAGGTGACGAAGAGCGTGATACATTTTCCCCAGTTAGTAGTAATGATAGCTCCAGTGATCCCGACAATATTTTGAACAATTGTAATGGTGATGCCTGCTCTTCTTCCACCGCAAACAACACTACCACCGCCTTGGTACCCAATAAAGATAATAAACAATTGGAGGGCTTGTTACCACCATTAAAGTTAAAACTCTCGTCGAGTCTTGTCAATAATATGCATCCGACACCTTCAAAAGAGGAGAAGCAAAGACAAAATGAAGAGATTGTTATACTAGAAACGTCGTCGATCTCTTCTGAGACTGGTTCTTGGGAATCGGTTTTTCCTCATGCTAATGCTAGCGTTACCACAGCCACTGCGAATTCCGTTAGTCAAATGCCTTCAATGGATCCTCATAATATGGACTTAAGTAATTTTTGTGTAGGTTTTATGCAAAAAGAGCCACTGCTTGCTGTCGCAGGCAAATTGGACGCATCTGACAGATTCCACGAAGAGCCCACATCTAGTGGGACCAATTTACTCACGGAACCCGACTTAGAACCCCTAAACAGAGAACGTACATATTCGGCGGGAGCTCCTGTGACTGCAGATACTAGTTCACTTTTTAAGGGTCACAGTTCAAATTGTTTAAATCGTGAATTATTAATTGAAACAAAGGGTGACAATCCTTTAACAAACTCGCAGACTAGCAATTGTTTTATTGACGCTTCATCGCTTTGTGATGAAGACGAAATTTTACCTTTCTCTAGCAAAAAAAATCATTCTCAAATAGAACAGTTCAAAATTCAGCAAAAGGCAACAGGTAATGCCAACGGTGACTTAAATTCACCGACTAAGCAATTAGAAACATTCCATAAATCTTTTGCCCGATGCAAAGTAAAATCAGCAAAAGAAGACATGCTCACACCGAAAGAAGAAATACGCCCGAAATCAAGTTCAAGCTGCAGTTCAGAAGAGGGCGAATCATCCAAAAATCGTAATAATTCCGGTGGTGATTCGGCTAGTAATTTATCAGATGAAGAAAAGTTGTGGAAAAGGGATCATGCCGCGTACTCACAAAACACCAGAGAATTGATCGATGAGGGAAAATCCCTTCTTAAACAACCTGTTCTCAGAGATAATCTGTTACTTGCCAATGATGAGGTTACGGAACCTTCGGTTTCATTGGCTCACGATTTGGATTCCTCTGACTCTTCCGATATGGTTCGTCTGCGTCGCGAACAAGAACGAAAGATCCCGTTCAGCTTTCAAGCATCTCCACACTTCAGCGGGTTACCTTCATTAGCGTCAAAACTTATACACAGTAATCAGCCGCCACCTTCTTTAGCTAACCCTCCCAATGGAACTCATCATAATGATCTCAGTTACACCACAGATTATTCTTCTTCTAGTCCAGCTCCCAGTTTGGTGTGGTCTGAGCACGAACATCGGTCTGGCAATCATCAACGCTTGGGGCTTGTCGAAGATTACGAAGTACAACAGAAGAAGACATGTTCTTTACAACCTGATACTCCTCATAATTCCATTGTTCATATAGAACTAACGTCTAGCAACACTTCGTCTATACATAGAGACTGTACACTCTCGTCTTCATTTTCTCACCATCGCGATTCCGGAGCTTATTGCAGTGATGCCACTGATTCTCCAGTACCTATGCCTCGCACACCCAAACGTACGAAATTCGATGAAGCAAATCCGATTATATCTGGTGGTGCATGCATAAGCGATTTTCACGTCAAACAATGCGAAAGCCCAACAGTTCGAAGAAAAACCGACGCTTGTCCTATCGTATCTGGAGGTTTTGTTTCATTGGATTTTGAGTCCACTCGACCTTTGATCGATGACTGCGCTGAAGAAGAAGTAGAAATGCGCGTTAAGCCAAAACTCCGCAAACCTCTAAGCGGTATTGCCTCATGGGTGGTAGATATGAGCGACTGTCAGCGGTCCGAACGGCGCAGAAGCACTAGTTCTACATCTAGTTTAGAAGCTTCGCAGTCAAAAATTCGCGAACGTTCCGATTCGAACAGTTCTCATAAAAGTGGTTGCGGTTTTTACGTTTCCCTCAACGAGATGAACAAGAAGCCACATGAAGACGAAAATATAGAAGAGAAATCGCTTAAACAAAACAATATAGCGGCACAAATGAGTAAATCTTACAATGCACCAACATCAACAAAATTCTTCGTTAACCTTTCAACTAGCGAATACAAACCGAAAGATCGCCCATTAGAGGAAGCAAAAATAAAATTACCTAAACAAGGTCAAAATTCTTGTACTAACTCACAGAAAACTTCGTACAGCATGTTTATTGACATTGGAAATGGTGATAAGAAGCTCCGCATGAATGGGCGCCAAGAAGCATTTAATTTAGCCCAGAAGCTAACAGGCCATCGAAAGTGCGAGGAAGCAATGAAATCTAGCGCTAGTTCAACGGAGACCCTAATGTCTAAAAGTAATAATTTTAAGAACTCAATAGAAGTCGAGTCTAATATTGCGGCTGAAAGCAAATCCTTAGATTATAAAATTAACGTAGAAGCACCGATTACAGTGGCAGCCATAAGAAGGATAAGCCAACAGCAAAGAAACCAAAATGAGGCCAATAAAAGGCATTCCTGGAGCAATAATCCTAGCAAAGATTTCGGGAACATCGAATGTAAGCGCTCTATAAGTCTTACAAATAACGGTGATACCGTCAAAAGCAAAGAAAACGGTATTAATAGTAAAGGTCTGATGAGTATTATTGATAAAATACCAATTATATCGAAAGCTTCATCGCTGTCAGTGGATAGTTCGTTGTCGCCTTATGATGAATACACCGGTTCTAAGTCAGAACTAAGTACCAGTTCTGGAGGAGAACGTGAGGAGGGAGAAGCAGTTGGGATGGCCGGAATTGCGCCAGCGAACCGCGTTAAGAAGCGCCGCCGGGATGTTCAAATTAATGAAACATTTGATAAGAGCAGTTTGGCTTCCATAACCGACGGCATTTTATCGAAAGACATTTCACCTATGTCTGCTACCGACACAGACGATTTGACTTTTCAGCAAGAGGAAGAGCAAGCAATTAGAGAAACAGCTGCGTTGCAACAACAACAGCCAGCACAACAGCAAACTTCTTCTAATTCTCAACTTTCCGTTTCCACAGTTAATTCTTCTTCCAGCCGCATGTCCAATATTATTATGGAGACCATTATAGAAGCCAAAGAGACAAGTTCACCTAAGAAAAATCTTTCTGGTCTCTCATTGGAGACTTTACACGCCACAATTGAAAAACAAAAGATGTTGCTAGAGACTGTGAATGAACATGCCGAGGCGGAAAAATCAAACTTTGTTAAACTCTCTGATATGGATAAACCATTGAAATTGGAAATTAAGTCTCCTGACCGCATGAGTACTAGCGTAGGTAATCACAGACAAATCAATCGTTTGTACAAAGATGATAACAGAGCTCGACCTCATTCGTGGACCATGTCACGTTCTATAGGAAATAGTTTCTTAAATATAACTAGTTCAGTAGAAAATATGCGTAGTTTGTCAAGACTTTTTCCTAATTTTTCCAAAGAAATTTCTAACTCCTTACCTAACGATATGGCGCTTGACAACATGGACTATCTTCAAACCGATCTCAGCGCTGATTCTAGTTTAGCCTCCAGTATAAGTCGTTCGGGCATGGATGAATCATCTTTGTCCTGCCGGCAACCAAGACGGTTAGGCGAAGATTTGCTCAAAATGTTCCTCCAAGAAATAGCCACTGATATGATTGTAGAGGTACATGGAAGACGTATCAAAGCACACAAATGCATTTTACGTTCACGGTGCCAATACTTTGCAGCTATGTTAGCCGGAAATCAAACAACTGGTGTGGTTTCTCTACAAGGATATTCTTATTCCGCGGTTCACTTCGCTCTCTGTCACATTTACTCAGGCGCTTCGCATCCTCCCGACGGCATCAGTCTTATGGAATTAGCTGCATTAGCTGATTTATTAGGTTTAGAGGGTTTAAAAGAGGTGACCTCACATGCTTTGAAAACCAATTATTGTCACAATTTTCATAAGCCATGCTCAGGCTGTATAGATGGAATATTACAAGTGTTGCCTGTAGCCTTGAATCACGCTTTAGACGATTTGTACCGTAAATGTCTGAGATGGACATGCCGACATTACTTGAAAGTTTGGCCTACTCGACAATTTGCTCAATTACCGCCAGACATATTAGCGAGATGTCGTCAACAAATTGTAGCTTACTTGGTGAGTAAGGTCGATTTTTTGGCTTAACATTCTAAATTTATTATTATTCCTAACTAACAAATCTAGTCTTCTGAAACGGTTTTGGACACCGTTTTGGATTGCGACAATCTACTTGGTCAATTGGCTTCCTATCGCTGGGGTGCACTTTGTGAAAATTTGGTACGTGATATATTGGATGCCGCTTACGCTTACATGGCGGATCACTTTGCCAGCCTTATAGCGAGTGATTCATTCCTATCATTAGGACATGATCGGAGCTGCCATATTCCACGATTGGAAGGAGTTCTCTTGAGAACGGCATCATCTTTAACTCCAGACCAAGCATGCCGAACTTATCAACGCATCACCCGCTTAAATACTGTTCTACAAGCCAAAGTCATACAAATGCCTGCTAGTTTGGGTGAGCTGGCAAAGGAATTGCAAGGCTTGCATGAAGAAGAGTTAGAATGGGATGCCGAATATATTCGTTTAGTAAGCTCCCTACTGTCCGCTGTAGAGCAATGCCTCATCAGACAATGTTCGCGCGCGATGAGAGTTACGGCCTGGCAAAGAATGGATTTGGATTTACGTAAGAAAATTCAAACCTTGGCGCGTCTTACTGAGCCGTTGGACATCAAGCGCAATAAGGGCGTTTCCAAAGCATTCTCTTTCGGAGGCAGCACCCGCAGTCAAAACTTGCATCAAGTCAAATTGGCTATACAAGCACATTCAAAAAAATCTGTGGCCCAGGAGACGCAAATGTATAAAGCCACGCAAACGTTAGAATCGGTACAAACAACTGAAAGAGGAGTGCAAGCCAATCACGATGTGAGGGAAGGTATAGTTACAAAAATAATTATTTTATATTTACATCCAGAGAACAATAATTTACTAATGTTATCATTCAACATGTAACGAAAATATGCACAAACTTCGGATCCCATAAAGCATTTTTAAATCGATTAGGCAAGTCCGTCTGTCTATTCGTCTATGACCTTTTTTTGAATTCTTATAGCAAAATTGAAACACAAAGTTCCAACTTGGAACACATACATTTAGTGCTATGTTATGTTCTTATGAACTAATCCACTCAAAAGTGGTCCGCATGAAGTGACAACATTAATTAAAATAATCTAAGAAAATATTGAAAAATTTAAAATGATTTTATAAATAAATCACGACCAAGAGTGCAAAAGCCGGAAAAATAACGGTCAAATTTAATCTCTATCTGTTTCTAGTGTTTGTGTATATATATATATATATATGTATATATATATATATGTGTATATATATATATATATATATATATATGTATATATATATATATATATATATTCAATTTATGTTTCTATTTTCAGGTCGAGTGCTAAAGTCCAATTCTCGAGCCCACGTACCTCAGCATTATCGTGCCATTTCTCAGAGCACGGTCACTTCAGACCGGAACGGTGTGAATATGAGTATAAAAAATCATCGAAGAACTAAATCGGAGGCACCAGCAGCTACCACAAATACAACTAACAAAAATTCTGAACCAAAGAAACTTGGGAATATGCCTAAGAATAAATCCCAAGCCGCTAAGCTGTCCGAAATCAGACCGCGATATTTGGAACCCAAAAGAGCACACAATGGTCCTGTTAGAAGCAGCACAAGTTCTTCGATACCGGCAGCCACTAAAAAGCAACCCTATCAGCATTCCTCCAGCGAAACTTCACGACATTCGAGTCCAGCAACTCGTAAACACACTGGGAATAAAGTAGCTGGCATTAAGTCCAATACTAATATGTCTTTGGATAGCTTAGCTTCAGCTACAGGTCGCGCTGCGCAAAGTAAAGCCTGTAAGTCTTCCGATAATGAACGCTATTCAGACATTTGTGTTGATTCACTTGCTGAAAGTCTTAAAAGTTCAGTGATAACAAATAAAACCACTTCTCATGAATCATTAACTACCAACCGGTTGGCAAAACTTAAAGCAACCAGAAACGAAATAAATCAAACAACCACCAATGGTCAAACGCAAAAACCTAGGGTTGTCAATGGCACGAAACCCATAAGACCCACAAGTTTGGGCGCAAAGCCGACAAAGTATTTGCAACAAAAGATTACATCGACTGGTTCGAGCCCATCATCTGTAACTACCACTAAATCGGCCACCAGTCGCCTGTCCTCGATTAGTTCTACACAATCAGGTCGAGGTGTTTACAAACGTTCTGTTTCTGTACCGGGCAATAATGAACCGCTGACAACCAAGCATAGTTTCTTATCAGCTAAATCGCGGGAAATTTTAGCCAAACGTGCTGAAAAAAACAAGCAGCAAGAGTTACTTAAGCGGAGGACAAATGAACAAATTGACGAAAAGCCTATAACAAAACCGATTCCGGCAGTAGGGTCGGTAATGCGTTCAGCCTCGCACAACTCGGTACTAACAACAAACTCAGTAGCTCGTAACTTCTCAGCCTCTAATATACCCACACGAAGACCAAACACTTTACATTTAAAAAAAACCAACGGATTAGTAACAACTTCTACGCAGAAAGCGCAAAATAATAAAATTATTGCGCGTAACACACAACACACCTTTCATCAGGAACCCTATCAGACCGCCCAGGCTGTTAAACAAAAAATTGAATTACTCATTAAAAGTTCAACGAATGCTGTAAATGTTGTGAATGATAAGCACGCCAATGTCGACGACGGTCAACACCCATCTATGATCGAATCGAAACTGGAACGTTCAAGTACGTTTTGCAAGGAAACGGCTGACGTAGCAGATATAAATGAATTACAAATTATCGAATAAACGAACGACAGCCGACAGGGCAAAAATATGCAGCAGTAAGAATTTCTTTCACTGAAGAGGTGAGCTTAAAAAATCCTCCTTCAACCCATTTTATTCTGGATTTAATTTCAACGATAATTGGAGCATGTTTATGATTTTATATTTAATTCAGGTAATAAAAGCCAAAAAGTTTAGACCAAGACTCACAAAAACTCACATTTAAAACATGTAAAAAGATTATAGTGTTCCATGGACGACCATTAAATACCCTATATCACTTCGCTTAGCACATTTGCTCATATAGAACTGCTTTCAAAAATAAGGCGTTATATAGGGAGTAATCGAAAAAGTGATCCAAAACGAACCATTTTCAAGAGCGTTGTTCATTTGTCCAAAACACGTCGCTATGCCAAATTTTATCAAAATATAACAAAAATTGCGACCTATAGCTTGAACACAAATATATATGGACAGACATCAGGCGGACAGACGGGCAGATAGGCTTAGATCAATTCGGATTACGATTCTGAATCGATCGGTATAATAAAAGATCTGCGTGTTACATACATCTTAGCGGTTAACTTAAATCTCGTCCATGGTGTACACATGCATGCGCCGTCCTTTGAGAGAAAAAAGATTTATCTTTAGACCTCCTTTCTTCGGAACGGGGATCTCCAAGTACAATGAAGTCTCTAGCAGTTACACAAGTTGCTAACAGAAATTTAATCATATTTTCAACAAAGTCGACATAATTCCCGTTCGACGAATTCGACTCATTTCAAATGCAAAATCGATCGGAATATCCTCAAATCTATAGGTAATTCGAAAAGGAATTTGCCTCACTCAAGTCTTCGAGCTGTATGTTTGCAAATATTAAACTTCTACCTAGGAAATGTCTTTGTAGTATATGCCACAGATGGTTCGGTAAATTCAGGGACATCCAGCTTTCTGGACGTCGGATATCCATAGATACTCCTAGACAAATTCAAAGTGTTGGAAAAAGTATTTTCCACTCTTATTGATCCTTGCAGCCAGACAGGCTGTGGTTTTTCCTAAATCCAACAAAATAAAAAAAATCGTTATCTTCTCTGATAGTAAATCGGTGCCGATGTTAATCAAAAACAATGATCCATATAACATGTATATTTTTCAAATCTATGATATTTTAAATGATCGTCTCCTTGAAGAATGTCTGTGTACCGGGCCACTGCGGTTTCAGTTTAAAGGAGAAGGCTGATATGCGCACGCGTAAGGCTCAATTTGATGGTACAATCCTTTCCATCAATTATCCTCTCAGTGATCATCCATCTGTCCATTTATATTTGTGTTGAAGCTAAAGATCGCAATTTTTTATATATTTTGATGCAATTTGGTACACTGACGTGTTTTGACTAAAAGACAAATGCTATTGAAAGTGCTTCAAATCGATCCATTTTTTCGATTACTCCCCACACAACGTTCTATTCTGAAAAGTCATGATATGGGGAAAAATTACCAAGTAGCAGTATTTCGGCATTCTAAATTGGTTTAAAAACTCTCGGCAAAAGTGGCTAAGTAATAGTATTTTGGCATTGGTATGAAAACTTTGAACCGACTGGGACAATTCTTTAACATCTTCTAATATAACGAAAACAGAAGTTCATACGATAAAAACGTATAATTTTAAATGCTGCATGATGAAAAAGATATTATAACAGCAATTTAAAATAAAAAATTATTTGAAATCAAATTTAAAACATGTTGACCTATTTCTTGGATCTTACTCTGCATTAGGATTTTCACCAAAATTGATCCTTTGTAGAGCAGAAAATCTAAGTTTTAATATGCGGTGATGAAAATTGAACCATAATAGTAATAATTTCATGCAAAACTAAAAATTATGTCAGATAATATGGTGTAGAGTATTTAACGGACGGCCCTGTCCAATTATAATGTTCTTGCTTGTTACGTAACTAAAATAAAATGGGTACAAAAAAAGCAATGATTGCTATTAAAAGTTTTTAACATAGTTTTCTTTGGCGGCGCATGAGAAAACCTAACAGCGACCATTCCAGCATGTAATTCAATTATTCGACCAATGAATTTATGACTCAATAAGTTGATGTTCGGACATTTTATATAATTCGTTCTTAATATAAGCAACAAACTTCATTTACATTCAACTGAATCAATATAAAAACCTTAAAAACTTGGTTAGCGTAATATCTGTGCACCAGCTCAAAACGCATTATAGACTACCCAGCAGGATGTTCGCTTATATGTAAAATCGCAAACAAATGATAATTTTATTAAAAAGGCAGATTTTGCTCATGAGCTATTTGGATTTTCTAGTCTTCTAAAATGACAACCATATTTTTTAACCCACTTTTGACCCTCTAATATCTGCTTCTTCTTCTTTTTTTTTTTTTATAGAATATATACTTGCAAAGTAAATTTTAATTATAAAAAAGTCACTGTTGTCTTCTTAATGAACGTATACATGAAAGAGAATTGACATATACATATACTCTAAAAGTAACTTTGCTGAATGAAAGAAAAATCGGCAAAGAAGCCAATCCTATGCATCCTTATAAAAATTTTTTAATATTTATACAATAAGATTTTTTTTTTCTTTCTTTAGATGAGACACTGAAACGCTGCTGCCTTATATTAAATAACGCGCGTAATATGTAAGAGCGACAAAAAAAATTAATAGAAATATTGAGTTAATAATAATAATAAACTCAACAAAGCAACTCTAGTCAATAATTAGTTGCTTCCACTCCGCAAAGAAAAAAAGGGAAAATATATTTGTAAACGTTTTAATTCATTTATTATTAACAACAATGTTGTAATCATTTACAGTGACGGCAAGCAACTAATGGAAAAAAAATTACTTATATAACTATAAAACAAAAGCACAATTAAACTTACATATTATGAAGTCTATATTACCTAATAACAAAAAGCCTGCCCGTCCCCCCTCCCCCCCCCCCCCCCCCCCCC
>CCAG010009899.1:0-12246 GCA_001077435.1 Glossina morsitans morsitans
AAGATCTATGCTCGCTCGTACTTCTTAGGCTCGTCTGCATGATGCCTCGTGAAAGTTATCTTAGACCCTTAGGCCAATAACAACTATATTTTTATATATCGGCTTGAAACGATGGTCTTCTCAAAATTGGTCACACTTTTGTGACCAAGAAGAAGAGAAAAAGATCTATGCTGGCGTTAGGTATACTCCGTAGAAAGATTAGTACTTCTTAGGGTCGTCTGCAGGATGCCTGTGAAAGTTGTCTTAGACCATTAGGCCAATAAGAACTATATTTTTATATATCGGCTTGAAACGATGGTCTTCTCAAATTGGTCGCACTTTTGTGACTCGACTTGGTTGATTGCCTAATGTAACCCATTTATACGATATATATACTGTTACGGATATCCCAGATCTACTTTCATTCCAACTAATTGATTTTCCCAGAAAGTAAATTGCTGTGAGAAGGGGGGAAAACCAAGTGCAAATTCATGGTGCGTCTTGCAACTGCCGGCCAACGAAAAGGATTAACAGAAAACACATCAATTATGGTAACTTGCTTATGTAAGCAGAATATGTGAGCAGATTGACTTACTCGGAAAAAAAAATTTGAGTCGAAAAGAAAGTTTCAGTTAAGGATGTTGTCAAACTAAGTAAACTTTAAATAATCCCATCCATAAAGAAATTGATTGCCAATAAAATCACGATCTAGTGATACGAACAGTAAGAAGAAAAGGATTTCGTAACAATATATTAAGCAGTGGGATCGAAAATTCTTCTGTGTGTCAAAATATGAAGCAACAAAAACTCACACTGACGAATATATTCTGCAAAATGGATATATACCGATGACAATTTATTTTTAGCAAGCAACTCGATTTTCATTCCTCAAATTCATTCATTGTTGTTAGGTATGCGACATGTTTCAAGTACAACAACTTGCTTACAATATAAATATATATATATATTGACAGGGCTAACAGCGTTAATCTCGTCCCGACAAACCTAATGTAACGATTGTAACGACCGTTGCAGTTCTCTTTGTTTCCTGTATAATGTTTTCCGTCGAAGTGGAAAGATAATTGTAATCGATATCATTTGTTGTTATCTTTAACGCTGTTCTTAGTTATTTCTCATTTTATGAATTTATTGTTGCTGTCTTTGTTGTAAATAAACTCATCTTTACAATGAATATCTCATCTGCTTGCATGTGCAATGCTTGCTTCCGAACCGGTTTAAAATCATCTAACATCTTGGCTATTAGTGTAGAGAGTGTGTGGCAAAGAATTGCGCAGTGAATCTTAATATTTGAATGTAACGTTCAGTTTGAATGCAAAGAATTGTTGAAGCGAGCAACGTTTCTCAAAAACCGCAACATATTCTTATTGTACGAACAGCATTCGATGTTGGATAAGCGAATCGTTTCTTTTAAAAGTAGCGTAAATCTAATTTCTTCAAATTGAGAGACTTTTTAATTTGATTGATTAATGACATGACATAAGACAGTATTGTATGACATAAGACAGTTTTGTAAATACAAATACACTTATCTATGTATATCTATATATAGAACATAGAGTATGCATATATGCAGGGATCATCCGGTGTTCGTATTCGAATAAATGAAATTTATGGAACCTTATTGAAATAAGTTTTGGAAATAACAGTGTAAGAGATACAGTTTAGGAAGGAGCCCACGTAGACTTAGTATTCCAAGCAGTAGGGGACATGTTAGCATGGATCGTGGAACATGAAGAGGTAATAGGCTAAAAATCATAGATCACTGTTGTTTATTACGACTATCTTCCTTGATTTCAGATCAGTTATGGAACTTTCTACATCTAAAATTTTTCCGGTGCTTTAAGTACCGTGTTCTCTGCACCTGTTTCTAGTTTCATTTGCTCAAATTTTCTAAAAGTGTTTGTATGCAGACTTTCTCTTTTTAAGACCAGGCGTTCTAGGAATGTTTCTCATAACTACACGAACGAGGAGGATAAGCAGGCGTAGGGTGTCCGGGAGGTCCATAGCTGGTCGATTAGTGTAATACCCTTAGACTTTGTGTTATGCGCATTCCGATCGGCCATACATGCGGACTTCAGCTGCACCCTATGTCCGTTCACCAATATGATAGTTGGACTGACCCGGCTTTTCCTACAGCTCCGACCACATGCCAATCGTAATGAAAATGTGATCCATCGAACCGAGAGCTGCACCCCGACTTAACGGTCGCGCTTCCCATCTGCTTGACTACGCGGTAGCTCTTTAAACCATATTTTGCTTCTTTTTTTTCTTTTCCTTTTTGCGAACAAAGTTTTGCTTTTATTCTTATTGCGAAGTGAGTGCTATTTAGTTAGCTAGGGCTGTGTATGTCATATATGGAGTATAAAAGATGGCCGAGTAATTATAAAGCATTTCAAGTTTTGACTCTGACTTTTGCCTGTATATACCGCCAGTTGCCTTTGAGAAAACGTTTTGACAAAAAAATAATAAAATTGATATTAAATGAATGGAGATTTTCATCTTCTGTGTGACACAATATACTATAGTGGCGTTTTGAAACCTTTTCGTATTTTCTGTAATTTTATAATTTATAATATAATTTAAAAAAAAATTTTTCGCACACTGCTAGAGGTGCATAAAACGTTTCCTCTCCGCTATAACAACCTTTCCAATATGAGCTGGTAGTAACCAAAATACCATAACAAAGGTTTCTTAAATTCTATACCCGCATTAGATCCCCCATGAACTGCGTATGCTCGTGACGAATGTAAACTTCTCAATGGGATGATTTAAACGATCTCCATGCTTTAAGGTAGACTAACCAGACTTTTGCAAATTAAGAGAGAAAAGCTTTTACTCTTCTTCATTTGCCCGTAGAACACTTACAATTGCTCATCAATCGTCCGTAAAATGAACGTCGAAAAATGTCGTGAAGAACTTAACGCAGAATAACTTTTTAAGAAAAATGTAGGGTATTCTCTTTAAGATAGAGATTGAGAGTAAAGGCTAATGACGAGTGATTAGCGAGCATTATCTAGGGAAGCTAATTTTGATGTCGACCCAACAATACGTCTGTTTAGAAACGAACAATGTAACGGGACTGATAAGCAGTTAGTATACTTTTTTCAATTGTTTCATCAAAAGTATTTAATATTTTTGTTACGTAAAGCGCACGAGAAGATGAAAGACATAAACAATCACACTTTTCTTTTTCTATGATAATTCCTGGAAACGTGTAACCTTAAATGAAACATATATATGAAAGCCTTAAGAAGAAATTGTTCAGATGTCGTGTTCATGTACACGATGTGTATGTAATGCATTTTGTGTACCGATTTAAAGCGATTTAAATTTCTTTTGAGTATTTAAGAAGCATTATAATGTATGTTTTGCATTTAATTATAAAATTTAAAATGCAAACAACATTCATAACAGCATAGCGACCTCGTAAGATATCTTAATAGAGAGATGAGAAGTGTCAGCCAGTCGGAGAGTGGCAGAGTTATCTTCTAAGAGGTCTTTGTTTTTCAAGAGCAGCTGTTAAAACAATTGCAAATTTAGCTCTAATACAGGCAGACAGACAGACAGACAAAGAGACATACGCATATATACATGCATGCATGGATGCATATGTGCATATTATTATGTTACACTTGAAGGTACATCTTAAGATGCATTAGGTTGTCTATGCATGTGAATGAGTGTACGAACGTATGTCTCTACGTCGCACATGCATATGTATTCGTATACAAAGGAAAATTTTAAAAAGGTATGTATGGGATACTTATTATGTCTGCTTGTTACATAATGTCAGAAAAGAAAAACAATATACAAGAAAGAGACTTAAAAGGAGAGAGAAATTTAAATAATTTAGTAGCTTAACAAAAACAAAACAAAAGCGATCTCTTAAAGAAAAAAAATTATATAAAACACATATAAAACAGACATGCGACAACGCAAGCAAGCAAGCATAAGCGCAAGCACAAACAGAAGCAGCAGGAGCAGAGGTCAAAACAGCAATAGACTTGATATATATGTATATGGATATGGAAAAAAGGCTTGCAAGGTTTTGCTTTCTTTTCCTATCTGTCTTCGTAATATTGAAACAACTCTTACGCATACACATGTAATAGTGTCTTCGAAGAGCTCTTTAATAAAAATTGATTATTTAAAAGTCTCCTTAACTGCTGGCTGGAAATTCCAAAAATCAAAGAAATGTCTTCAATTTTCAGATAAGAAATTTAGGAAAACCACTGACATAGCGAGGATCAAACGATTGTAGGACATAGAGCTTTTCAAATGTCATAAATATGATATGAGTGCCCAGTGTTGAGGAACCGTGGTTTGCGCTCTTAATCTTTTCGAGAGTCCTAAGTTAAGGTAGATGCAAGTTACCTAAACAAAAGTTAGTCGCAACCGCGACTAATACAATACACGTACTCTGAATGAAGCTCGAGGTGAATAAACTTGAAATCAGGCTATCAACACAATTTTCAATCCAAATTATTTTCTTGTTACCACTTGTTACTAAACCTCAACTGGAAATGACATTTGACATTGTAGGCGCATTGGTATCCGTAATTGAATCCATCTGTGGCCTATACGATCGGTCACAAGGCAGGAAGCCAAGCTATACCTTTTTTCTCTCATCACATTTCCTTCTCAACAAGAAAGTCTGTCCGTCCGTCCTTTTAGAAACAATCGATTTGAGGATCCCGGACAAATCCTAAGTAGCACCAAATTAAAAAAAAAGCTCTTTTGCATAAAATTTTACTCTCCTCCCATTGTAACTAAGCGAGCTCGTGCCTCCGTCCCTTCCGTTAATACGATTACAACAATGAATATTTTATTGTGACCTACTTTGGAACCCATGTGCAACATTAATCTCTGAGACCAATTTGAGATATTACAGTCTACAGTTGTCCCTTGCTGCTGGTTAATAAGACCTATTCAAAGCTTTCATGACTTAACTGCAACACGTTATGATCGTAAATGCTCACAGACAGCAACAAAATTAATTTTCATCAGATTCAGAGATTCGTTAATAATTAGCAAAATTTTTGGAATTTACTTGACATGTAGCCATCACTCCGTTAATTTCTTACGCTCTTCTTACGCAGCTTTCCTAACAGATGACATTACTCCCTGAAGGCATTTAACAAGAATGATATTTTTTTACTATTTTCGTGAAATGAGAAAAAAAAAACTTGCCTAAATACGCACGTATACAAGGAGCGTACTGTATTTGGGAACAAACTGACGTGAAAACTATTTTGTTCATATTTTGTTGTAAAGTTTATCACAAAATTCCGAAGAATTTTTACACGACATTGATTGACTCGTGGTATTTTAGTGAGTATGTGCGATACTAAAAACCGGTTTACTTGTAACTAAGTGAGCGTTGCTGTGTACATGCTACGCTATGTTATTGTAGTAGAATGCTTCCATCTACGTGTTATATTATATTTTTGACGAACAACTCACCACCGAAGGATGGAGGTGTAATCACTTCGACAAACCGTTTGCGACATCCTGAGGAAAATATATAAGACCTTACGAAGTGCATATTTTCTCAATCAATATATAAAATTCTATATCGATTTAAATGTGTCTGTCCGTTCCTCTGTCCGCATCTGCAATGTTTGCGATAACCAAAGTCTCGGTCGCAAAAATGAAGATATCGACTTCAAATGGTGCGAAAATGTTGCAAGTATTTGCACACTCGGTCAAAGCTCACGCTTCCATTGCAACATAAACGCGGCTTTGCTTTCACTCACTACTCATACCCACTCATTCATTTTTTCTTTTCTTTTTGGGTTTCTTTTAAGAAAATGGCGGTGGGCATAAAGAATTCGGTCACAACCGAATGTCGTTTTCTTGCTTGTTTGTTATCTCCGTGCGTTTATCAGAGAAATACAAAAACAGGCAAAAATCAGATATTAGGAGATGCGACATACGTCGCTCAATTTGATATTTTTTTTTTTAAAACACCTTAGGCAGCATTTGTAGTTTGTGCATTTGTGTATATAAACGCAACGTACTTCATCACTGAGTAATGCTTTCTAGTTGCGTCTCCATGGAGAACAATATTTGATAGATCATCTCCTCAATCCCTTTATATGAAATGGCAAAGAAGTAGGGAAGCCGTGGAAGGGTTGTTAGCAATGCGACCAAAGCTTTATTATCGCTCTTGTTAATGTGCCGTTCTACAATGAGCTTTATTACGAACACTCGCTGGAGAAGTATTGTGGCTAAAATAAAAACGCATTTAATTCTATTTTATATATAAATTAGAAAAGCTGAAGCGTAACCAATTTTTCTGAATTTTGAATTCATAAAGCGTTTGCCTTTTGCTTCGGTAAACTTTTTTTTTGTTGCTAATATACGAATTTTAACCGTCTGTTGATATACTGTGGGTCTGGTGTCTATTTACCGTAAATTACTTGTATTTGTGTTTCAAGGAAACGAAAAAACACAAAAAAAAAGATTAATATTAATAAACAAAAAAAAAGAAGACAAAAAAGCCAACAAAACCTCGAAGAGTCGTGTTTTCATTTCATTTTTGTTGTTATTTTTTGGTTCCCTATGCTGTTCGTGATGTTAAGATAGTTTTAACAGCAGCAACATTGGCATCGACATCGGCATCGGCACCGGCATAGACAGCGGCATCAACAGCGCCAACAACAATGTAATAATATAATGATGAGGGCATACTGCACGAAATTCGTATACGTATTTATTTTTGTTACTTTTGTTGGTATTATTCCACATATGAATGTTTGAGTTTGCGTGTTGATTTTGTTTTGTATGTATGTATGTATTTCTTTGCTCGTTTTTATATATTTTTTGCGTTATTTGTTTTCCTCTTTTATTGCATAAATAAAAATGTTTGCGATGTAATTTTTTAGTTTCATATGCACACATGCATATGGTTGCTATATGTTCAGTATATTGGGTGTATATGTGCTATGAAAGGTGATAATCGTGGTGATGACGACGGCGTTGATGATAATGATGATGACGATGATGATAATGATGATGATGATGATGATGATGATGTGATTGCAGTCATAGAAGAATCTGTGCATTTGTGTCTACTTGTATCCTCATAGCACTATCCATCAGTTGTAATTATACGTTTTTACTGCTCATCTGCATATGCATGAGTTCAATGGGTTTTTGTTGTAAGGTAACATTTTATTTCCTTTTTTTTTTTTGATAATGTTAACTGAAATCACTGAACTAGAGAGAGCGTAAACTAAAAACGAAAAAACAAAAAAAAAAAAACATTCTAATGAAAGTTGCAGAAAGTTCAAAAACCTTTCTTCTTAATTATCTCTGCAAGCATTGATATGTTACTGCCACATACGATAAATTAAGTCGGCCTCTCTTGTTAAAATAAAAATTTAAAATTCATTACTTTCCTGAAATTTGTTCGCAGTAATTGAGACAAAACTACTAGCATTACCACTGTGAAGGAACTACTTGTGGCGGGATCTCATTGCATTTCTCTTCTGGCGACGTAGTATAAACTCTATTACTACTAAATTAGCACACACACGCCAATACACACATTGTTCTCTGGCGTTGAACATCCTTCCTCAAATGCTGTTATGGATTTTGTAAGCTCCTGCGAAACATGAAGACAAATTTTTGCACCTCTTTCCAAAACAGGCCTTCTGCTAAACTCTTCTGCGCAACAGTCTCGAGTTATGTATATAAAAATATATTTTACATTTGGTTTTTATTTTTCTTTATCGTATCGAAATAAGAGGCATTTGGTTAAGTAGCAATTATTGAATGTATTCTTAGCGATGGGTAACTGCTTCACGTTGTTGTTAGTCTAAATATGAAATTTCGTTGCACGGAAGGGGCTGCGATTTCGCGCAACAAAGTCTTCTAAAACCATCAATTATAAATTGCCATTATTGTTTTGTAAGGGAAAGAGAGACAGAGAGAGGTAGAGAGAAAGAGAGACAGAGAGAGAGAGAAAGAGAGAGAGAGGAGCCCACAACAACTAGGCTAAATATCTGAAATGAACTATCGATGTAAAGAGAGATTGCATGTATTTTCATAATTTTGCTAATTGATTGTTGAAACGTTCGGCTCTCTCTTTTGAAGATTACTTTAGTTTGCATGGGTCACCTGTGGACGACCCGAACGCATTCGCAAATATGTCCAAGAAATATATGTCCACAATATGTAGAACACATGTCAGCGTTCTTTCTTGCACCAACAATTCCACCAACTTTGAAAGCCAAAACGAATCATTGGACAGAAGGACCGACATTCTCAAAGTCACGACGAACAAGGATTTATGGAATATTGTTTTCAAGTTTTCTAAAGTGTTCTTGTTCCTTCTTATGTTTCAATCACTCACGACATTTTCCCTATTCGTGTGGTAGGGTACAGGTCAGACAGCCGTCAGGAAGAAGACAGAGAGGTAGTCGGCGGAGTCTATTGGGTGTGTTTTTAATGATCAAACAATACATCTTTCAACAATATTTACAAGTTAACCAATTCTTCATAAGCATACCGGCTGGGTTACAGTAACTTTGCAGGAATTAGAGATCGCTGTAATTGTCATAAGGACGTCCTGGCATGAACTCTGCCGAAACTCGACTTATTTCATATGCTTTAAAGTACTGTTAAGTCATGGAAGTGCAAGAAGAGCGTGGAGTGTTTATTATGCACCTTTCTGAGTATCTGAGTACTACCGCGATTATTTAATGGTCTCAGTATTTAGGTCAAGCACAACCTCCCATGAAAATCTCTGTACTTTCTATGATCTTTGCAGTATTTTGTCAGTGTTGTAAAGCATATGATCTCAAAGTCTGGTAATGGATTTAAAATTATCAAGAGAAATAAAACTTTATACAGATATTCTTAAGTTAAAAAGAAAACTGGTCCACAAAGGCATGAAATCATTGTTAGTTCTCTTGTGAAGACTTACAACATTGACACTTGTCGGCATATTAACATGAACGTCTTTTACACCCCGTCATTAGCTTCCATACAGTAAATGCTCGCAAAAGATAACCGAAATCTATTCGAGAGATATATTGATAGTATGTCGCATGCTATATGTCGTCTACAGCAGATATTTTCAAATTATGTTTTTACAAATAATTTGAAGACCATTATATTTGATCTCAGTTATATTAACTCCGTTCAAATCGGCCGAGTTTGAGCTTACAACTTTGCACTGAGAGCATTTTAATATGACATAGTTTTTGAACAAGGTTGAGCAAGTCCAATAAATCGAATTATGCTCAGAACTAATAAGCTTTGTTTAGAAAAAATCTGTTCTTTTAAACAAAACTCTAAGATCTTAATCGTGATTTCCACAGAGCCACGAACAACGAAGCTGCAGAGCAAAAGATCAATCGACGGATTCACCTAAACTAATGTTGACGACAAATAAGATCAATAAGATCGAATCTAGTTTACCCATCTAATCGTAATCAAAGGACTAACGGACGCGACAGACGGACAGGCAGGCATAGACAAGTACACGTCTACATTGCTTGCGATATTCATTTTAGCCTGGTGCACACGGATTAAAGGGCATGTCCATACGCAGATGTCAAAAAGTTTCATGTTTCCACAAAGAGATGATCAACGAAGATGCAGGCAGAAGGATTGATAGCCGAATTAATCTAAACTAAGATTGGCGAGAGATATAGATTTTAAATCTAATTTAGTCTTTTAGAAGAAGTTTTTAAATGGCACTGAGAAGAATATGTAGGTACAGCTGTCAGTCAGGCATACAGAGAGATAGGTCTACATTGATTGCGATGTTCGCTTAGGCCAAGTGCAAAGAGCTATCTCTTACGACATAGGCGTATGCAGATATTGAACGTTTTTATATTTTTTAGTTTTGCTCACCGGGAACTGCGCGGGCGATTAGCGACTCTTTAATATATTATTTTGCACGATTGTATCTTCTTTCCAGAACACAGAGGCCACACAATTTTGAATGTAGAATTTCGAATCTTATAATGATTCATAGTAGATACAAGTTTCATAGGTCATTAACAGATTACCGAATAAGTCATATCCTTCGGCGCCATAATATTGATTGCGTATAATCAATCCCTTTTTTCTTTTACCCATCAGACATGTGCTAGGCCATCACGTTGCTCCCCTGTTTGCTTAGTATAATAGGTTAGGTGCTGGTTGCTATGCAAAGACGGCATGCGGTAGAATCGTTGATTAGTTTGGATTTGTTTCATAAGAAGCGCTGCAAAGGCGGTCCTTATTGAATCTGTATCGAATTTATGGACCCTCTAAGGTATATTTGTAAACATTGCGTGTCCGCGACAAAGAAAACCGCATTCTAAAATATATGTACCTTAAAAACCTCCTATAGCATATAATCTGGGCTTTATGTGGTGAGAATAAGAGTCAAGGTGAAATAATATCTAAGGTGCGTTTAGTAATTGTTTTTAATTTTCGATAATAATGCTTGAAAGTTATCGATTCGCAATCGTCAATCTCTAGAACACATGAAAACTGAATGCAGTTAATGTAACAACTGAGAAGTAATGAGGTTGCATTATAACGCTAACTATCGGTTAATATATGCGCGTTTCTGTTTCAAATATAGTTTTTTTCTTTTTTATGCATTTATTTTATTAGTCACGTTATCTAAGTTATGGAACACGTATTACTTAACGTATTGCAATAATTTCTGTAATTATCGCGGCTTACGAATTTCAACTTCTAAGTGATTTTAATTAGTCGAAAAAAAAAAAATGAAGGATTTTCCTTGTTTTCGAGTGTCATGCTTAACATGTAAGTGAATTACTTTCTATTTTATTAGAATTTAAATAAAACTCGACAGACAACTTTAGTTAAAATAAACAGAAAACCAGTAGCTCAGCCATGATCTAATTTTTCTTTTCAATATTCTATCTAACTAAGAACCGCAAAAACCTTGATATCAAAAAATCATAAGAATCAAGTTGAACAAACAAACAAACAAAAAAAAAAGAAAAAAAGAACTATGCTAGATATATATATATATATATATATATATATATGCATATAGGAGCATAAAGAAATCTGAATAAAACTGAGAGTATATGAAATACAACATGGCATGCGCATTAAAGCTAAACTAGAAGCAAAGCCAAACAACTGAACTGAACTGAAGATAATGCAAGAATAGAAAGAAAAAGCGTTTAATTCAATTTTGAAAGGAAACGGGTTAAGATAAATTCAAAAAAAAAAAAAAAAAAAAAACAAAAAAAAGCCTACAAGTGTGTAGAGAGAATAAAAATGAAGGTAAAAGAAGAAGATGCGATAATAAAATGGTTAGACCTGCGCAATGAGAAATTTCAGTAAAACAACACAACAAAATACAACAAAAAAACAGAATGAGAGAAATAATAAAATTGATACTTGAGGCATTAACACAAAACCCGATGATATTTACTGAGTGTACAGATTAGCAGAGTAAAAAGCCGTTTAAAAAGTGCAGGTAAAACGAGAACAGGTTTTAATAAGAAAAGCAAAAAAACATAGAATTAATATTAATGTTAATATTAATAATTAAAAATAGTTTGTTGTACAAAGAAATTTAAAACATAAAGTAATTGAAAAAAAAAAAAAAATAATAATAAAGAAAGTGAGAGAGAGAGAGAGAGAGAGAGAGAGAGGGCTAGGGACGTAAGAAAAAAAATTAAGAAAAAAATGACTCACCTGTTATAATGACAATGAAAAGCAACAAAGCACTGAGCTTAGTCTGCAAGAGATCCAGATGTTTTCTTATTATTCCGCTTTGCATTTTGTGGCTGTTTTCCGTAACTTTTCTAATTAAGTGTAAATTTTTTATTTGTATTTTATGCTTGCTGCAATAATTGGCACAATTGACTGTTGATAATTTTTTCAATTTAAGCAAAACGAGTACACTTGCTGATAAACATATTTTCTTCTTTTCTCTTCTTTTTCTTTTTTTTTTTTGTTTCGTAGCTTAGTATGAAAACAGTTCAGAAATTTTTGTTGAAAAATTTATATTTATTCGCCTATATATGTATATATTCTCATTAAAATGTTTAAGGATACTTTTAGTCGGCGCTTAAGTGATTTTTGGCGCGCACTTCACTTTTAAAACGTGATCTGTGTTGTGAAAGATTCTTTCACTTTAAACGATAAACACTCTTGACAGGCTTTTTAACGTAAACGTGAAAAACTTTTAAAACGGCCGCTTAACAGATCCTTTTAGGAATTTCTTTTCTTTTTTTTTTTTTTTTTTTTATTTTT
>CCAG010009903.1:0-33150 GCA_001077435.1 Glossina morsitans morsitans
TCAGCATAACTTAAGGCAGACGGACTTGTCGACTTGTTTGTAACAATTTCGTTACCGACCAAATCGACGGTATCGGAAACGATGACTTTCGATATGGAGTTAGAAGGAGCACTAACTTGTATAAGCGAGTCAGGTTTAGAGAGGATCAAAGGTGGCGTCCCTACGCTACGAGTTGCTATTTTGGAGGCCTGGGAAGGAGATGAGTGCTCAATGAAGCGACACTCATCAAACCTAGACTTAATTTCCTCGAACATTTCCCACATGAGCCGAGATTTTTACTTAATTTTGAGAAAGCATTTCTCGTCTCCATGAACAGTCTGTAGAAGTCAATGTCCCGCTTTCTACAATTGGGACATGACCAACGTAATCCTTTGGAAGGATCAATGACTGCGTCAGCAGCACGGCCTATAATGCCAGCACACTTTGCATGTCCAAAGCGATCGCAAAGCCAGCACGTAATGAACCTATCAGATTCAGGACCAGATTTGGCACGACATGAAGTATATAGACACTCCATGTCAAGTCAAGAAGATAGAGATTATGAGAAAAAAAGAAGGAAAAACCAAATCAAGAGGAACACTAACTGAATTTTTCTAAAAACTTAAGAAAATTTCTCCGTTACGTTGACACTGTAACAAGAGAGCACGAGAATAAGAGACATCAAAACCAACCAGCAAAGACTATAAAGAAAAGAGAGAAAACAAAATCACCAAACTTTTCTCATAAGTTAGGCGAAGATTTCACACTAGTAAGCAACGGTAAATAAAGAGCAAGAGAAAAACTACTTTTTTCTTAATTTTCTTTTCCCTTTCTGGTGTTGCACTGCATCTGCACAGCATCTGCTGTTGCACTACTTGTGGTTGAGGCGGTTGTTGCTGTTATTCCTGTACTTGGGGTTGTAATAGAGAACTGGTTGGAAAAAAAATCCTTTATGTGTTTATAGGTTAATCGGAGTTCTGCTATCCAAATTGAATTGGGTAACAGTTTAGTTGTTTAAGGTAGCCAGGAGTAGCCCCTTATCTTGCTATACCGTTTCCATGATTGGCGTTAGCCTATCGGATTTTGTGTGGTTTTTGGATCTTAATTAATCTATCGGGATTAGGCACTATAGATAAAACGGTTGGTATGTTAATCAACGATGAGTCGTCCTACTTGTATCGCAATGCTCGAGCGGGGCCTCTCTTATGTGTATTATGTGTGTTATAATGCGTTTGTGGTTGAAACCAGTAGATCGCCACTGCACCCCACGAACTTGATCTGGCAACTAACGGAGATAGAGCTCCAATGAATGCGCGTCTTGGTTGCGTCTACGCTGTTTAATATACTCTTGCAGTCCTTTTTTCAATACTAGTGAGGAACTGTGATTGATATTTGTGATTATGCGTTTTTGTTCGGAGGTCTGGTTTGCGTTTATCTCTTTTGTTCACAGATTATGCAATTATACGTGGAGTTTTCTTTTTGTGACCTTTTATGCTCCCCCTTTGAGCGGTTTGTCATAGTATAGAATGTAGTCGAACTATTGCTTTAGAGGCTTTATATTTACTCTCTATTTTTGTGTATTTTATCTAATGCTACTGGGATATCGTTTATAGGTGCAGTTTGTATATTTGAAGCTAGTCTGCACACAAATGGCATATTCTGCTGCTTTTTTCCTTCAGTGTTAAAGTATTATGTATTACTTCCTTGTAGGAAAGCATTTAACTCCTTACACTTACCGGTGAATGGTGGTATGAGACAGTCTAAGCGGCCAACTCGAGTCGTGAAAAATGTAAAAAAGAATAACTATTATTTAATTAAGGGATTTAAACGCGTCCTTAGATTTGTGTTTCGTTGGGCGCCCTTTTTTCTATTGTCGTATACGAAGAGGTTGGACTATTTGTCTTTGTGCCTGACCTAGTTCATGCCATATTACAAAGGGAAACTTACCCTAACTATGATTGAGTGAATATAATAGCATGTCCGCCTTGCTACACTTCGTGACCGTCTGTTGCCAATGTCACATACTTCTATTCGGCCTCACGTTATTGTCCGTTCTGGGCCTCTTCTATTCAGTTTTACTGATACATCATATTTAGTTCTTTATGAAATACAATGAAAACAAGATACGTACATATACATGTCAGACTTATCTTGTTATTGTTCTTGACGTTGATATCATTGTTTGATCACTGCTCAGGTGTATAATTTCTTCGGCTACCCATTTCATAATGGCTTACCTTTCCCCTTTACTTTGTTATTAGCAATTGTATCTTCTATTTCTTGTATCTGCTCTTTGCTTTGTTCTGTTGTTATGGCAAACTACAGATAAGCGTTTTATCAAAAAATGTTTCTCTTTTTTCTATTTTTATTTATAGGTAATTTGCAGAGTTATAGGTAAGTTACAGATCCCAACATGTTTCCATTCTGAAAGGTGTTCCAGGTATTCTTTTACTTACTTTATTAAGTTTTTCCTTTAGTTTTATTTATGTCATAGAGTCCGCAGAATTTCCTATTCGCTTTAATAAATTGAATACACTTTGACCCTTCAGTTTATATATCCAACTCGTTTTCTTTTTGTTAAACAGAATTTGAAAATTTAAAACTTTCCTTACGGAGTACTTTAATGAAGTGAAGATAGCCCACCAAAATAACACATATATTTAAGGTTCGCGTCTTCGCTAAATTTCGATTTGTCGCGAAATATAAAACAAGCGCGTAAAATGAGTATTAAAATTAAATAATATTAGGAAACAAGCGCACAGCAAACAAACTAAGCTTCCAATTACGATCCCATAACCAAAAGAGCCAAGTTATTGCTGCTAATTCTCATGCAAAATTAAAGTACAAATATTGCAGGAATGCAATGTCCAAACAGTGTTATAACAATTTTCAGAGACATTGCGTGGCTGCAGACTTTTGATATGTCGTGAAAAATCTCAGAAATCTTATTTCATTACAATTTCCACCGTTTGTCACCGTTAAAATCGTTTCAAATACGTCTTCTCCATATACATAAGACATTAAATTATTTATTAAAAATTTTAATGAATTTCCTCAAGTACAGGTTTTTGATACGTTTTAAACGACGCTAAAACCTATCAGAAAAACCTACTTTCATTACCCTGGCCCCGGTCCATGAGTGCCAAATTCGCTCCAAACCTGCCCTCTCCATATTCACGCAAGACACTAAATGCAAAATGTTGCAATAATGCTTCGATGCTATATACGTAACGTTTTTGCCTTTATTCAACATGTATCTTTAAGGTTACACTTTACGGGCGTATGTCGGTAGTAGTATAAGGTGTTGAATAAAGCTGTACGCAGGAGTGCCAGTGCGCTTGTCCATGCACTCGCTTAAGAAGTTATATGTATATTCTGGACTTGTCGCCAATTTTCTAAACATGAACCAACACTCGCGTATAGCTATTGAACAATAGTTCAAAGCATTTTATAGGCATGTATAGAGAATGTAGAATATATGCTATGGCAAAAATGTTTGTGTGCGCTTGTGCATGCACTTGTTGATTAGCAGCTACTTGACTGCCTGCTTTTTCTTTCTGACGTCGTATATTCTAAGCCTATGCCCTATAACTTATTTTATTTAACGACAGCATGGTATCTAAAATAATTATAATATAATTGCAAAGAGTAAATCAAATAATTAATAACTAATTCTTTTAAACCGGAGATTCTGGAAAAGAATAGAGCAAGCACATAACGATTTTTAAACCTGGGTATTGCGATTGAAATCTTCAGAATTATTTCAATACCAATTTTTTACTTGTATTACAATTTTGTGCATTTATTTAAAATAGTTGCGTCACTGAAAATATTTCAGGCCTATGTACTATTTCTCGCCCTGTCAAGAATTTAACATAATTTGTGCATAACAAACACATACATTTATTGTCATTGTCACTTTCTAAATGATGACTCTTTTGCAAGTAATAAACACATTGCATAGTTTTATTTTTAATCTGTCGTGAACAACATATACAAACATAGCTAAGATCCTGTGAATGTTTTAAAACCATTTTGCACAACTTGAACCTGCATTCGCAAGGAACAAAGTTAAGATCTTCACTGCTTTGGGTTAACATTTCCTCAATAAAATTCAAAAAAAATGTTACCCGTAGACCCAAGCATCTTTATGTAAAGTACCACTTTTCACCGTATCTGACCGCCAATGTTTGCCCTCTTCTAAGAAATTTGGACTTTACTTACACCACATGCCGATCATTCTTACGAATCTCTTCACGGTACTCGGAAGTTACTTCGATCAACATTATTGAGATAGAAGAAAAATCGGTTGCCTCGGCTCTTGGATTTGGCCCAATCCCATCATGTCCGTCATGTAAGCTTACAGGGGGGAGAGGAAGCGAGTTTCAATCCTCCCAACATCGCAATCGTTACACTCACAGCTTTTTTTTACAAATTTTGTTAAATTTTTATCTCCCATTTGGAGAAATTGCATTTGGTTCTTTAATTTCCCTTCTTCAAATATATGGACTCAATTCGTCTTCCACGACGACGAAGTCACGCGAAGCTTAAAAGAACTTTTCACGAGAGGGAAAAAAGCAAAAAAAAAAGAAATTCATTTTAAAATACAGCTGCCGATCTTTCTATCACTTTCGTTGAGCACTCTTCAAGTAATTCAAGCATTAAGACGAAGAAAGCAATCAAAACTAATACATATAACTTCATTTCATGGATTTTCTTACTTTTATTACAAAGTATAAGAATAAAATAACACAACACAAAAAGTAAATTAAAAATCTATAACGATACAAAGATGTGTTCATCTAACTCACAAACTAAGAAAAAATCAAACCCTTTATCCGCCTAATTCCTAAACTTGGCTATCCATCAATATATATTTATATATATGCAAATACTTTGCTCACATGTTTTGCTTGACAAAGTAAAAAGTTACATTTTTACTTACTTAAAACATTAAAAGATAATTTCTGTTTTTATTAAGGTTTTCAGTTTTCATCCCTCCTCTATATTTCTTCATCCTCCATTTCTAATAGTGAGCCTATGAATGTTTCACGCCGACTTGTAATTGTTGTAGACAGGTTTTAGTGCGACGATTGGCGCATTACGTGCAATGACTGCAATTCTTCTTGCTGTGGGCTTGATATGCTCAATCTGCTATTTAGTAGACCATTGCAGAGTAGACGTCCAATATTCTTCGATTAAACCAGTTGCCAAGGCATAGTTTTCTCTCCTTAAGATATTTGAAGATAAGTAGACAGCGGCGGCAGCAATTTCTGAAGGTCTATGGTGAGCCATGTCGCCTTCAATGATGGACAATTCCACGAAATATTTAGGCATTGCACGATGAGTAAAATCTGCATCGGCGTTGAAAAAAGTGTATTGGCAATGATCGGGATAGTTTATAATTTAAAGCTTTCAATATTTTCATCTCCATTTGAACTATCTGGTAACGAGAGTAGTGAGTAGTCATCAGTGAGACGAAGAAAATCAGATAATAGCGGCTGCAACTGACGGTCTTCTCCATATTTGGAAGACAAGTAAGCTAAATAAATTAAAAGATTGCGAACGGACCTATAAGGTACGCTAGCACAGTTACGCTTGAACGCGATTGGTTGTACTTTCTCAACTTTTTCATGAATGAGATCAAAGTAATACGAATTAAAGGTTCACTTTATCGCTTCCGTTACATGTACTGTGCCAACTATATGCCTTCGTTCTTCACAGAATGTCATTGTAATGCTTGCCTGCCTTTATTGGCCTGTAATTAGAGGCCAGTTCTTGTCTCAATATTTTTCTCTACACCAATAATTAAAAACTGAATATATGCATAGATGACATAATAAGCTATCCTACCATAGCTGGGCTATAAATTTACATTGCGTTAGCTTGCAATTCGCTG
Source organism: Glossina morsitans morsitans (assembly GCA_001077435.1). Classification (NCBI taxonomy): domain Eukaryota; kingdom Metazoa; phylum Arthropoda; class Insecta; order Diptera; family Glossinidae; genus Glossina; species Glossina morsitans. Next base: position 5,879 of record CCAG010009903.1, read on the forward strand.
TCAAGCTAGTTTTAAATACTTCGAAGAATACCGACTAAACGTGATTTTCGAATAAGACATTTTTGTGTAATGCTTATTTCATAGAGCACATACTTAGTTAGCTATTTTGTAAATTAACATGACCACACATTTTGATGGAATATCGATCCGGATACGAAGCAAATATTTCCATAAAACGCAGTGAGCATTATAAAATATTTTTTATTAAGTTTCTTAATTGTAATAATTACTCGATTGACTGATGATAATAAATATTCAAAATGATTTTTGCCGTTTCTTATGTTGTTGGGTGGGAAGTCTGTGATGCACAAGCAAAACGAAAAAAAAAAAAAAAAAAACAAAACAAAATAATCATCAATTAATATTAAAAATTCATTATTAAAAATAATAATATCATTAGTGTATGTTATGTGTTATGTGTACTTAGGTATATAAGATTTTTGTTTTTATTTGTTTAATTAACATCATTAATGATGAAAGAACGCAAATATTTCAGAAAAAAAAAAAAACAACCAAACCATGCTTTTCTAAAAATAACATAGCGTATGTGATTTTGTTTTTTTTTTCTGAAACTTATGATGTAGTGACTTTTAACTTACATCAAGCGAAAATATTCAAATAAATGTAGTTAATGCAACTTTCTTCCAATTCAAGAAACATTTGTTCTGCAAAAATGTCTTTGCGTGAAATATACATAAATACTTATTGCATATTCGCTCGACGTAAGGGAAAGAGGCTACACTTTTTGACTGTTTAATACGTTTTACTATTATTAATAATATTTAATGTTAATTTAATATTAATGTTTTTAAATGTATAATTAAATGATCAACTTGCTTAAATTGTTGTTTTGATTTTTTTTTTTTTTTTTTTTTTTTTTTAGTTTTTTAGTTTTTTAGTTTTAAATAAAAGAAACTACAACCAACGTACAATTTACGTATTTATATAAATATATTTTTACAATCTCAATTAAGTATAAAAAAATTGTTACTTTAGATTTTAAATATAAAAAAACTACAAAAACAAAAAAATGTATTAAGTGTTATTATTTTCATAAATTTTCAAGTTGCACAGAAGAACTACAAAAACAAAAACATTTTCGGAAAATGGTATTTTTTATACTAAAAATTTTAAATGTAAATATTATTAATGCTTCCAATTTATTTATTGAGATGTGTGCACACCTACACATCAAAGTACACGAGAGAGAAAATGAAACGTTGTTTAGATCATCTTTCAAGCGGTTATTACACAACTAAAGGCAAACCATATCGATATCATATGCAATAATTAATTAAAATCCAAATAAAAATTTTACCAGCAAAACAAAATATAAAAACAAGCCACAATGTTAGCCCAATAGTAGAAAAGAAGAACCTTATAAAGTTAAATTTAATTCCAAAATTCACGGAAATCTGTAATAGCTGATTATTTATATCCGCATTTAAAGGCAACTGTAGTAAATTTTTTTTTTTTAAATAATATATAAATGATCTTTCCTTGTTAAATAAATATAATGCATAAAAATGTAATAAATGAATGAAAAATTTAAAAATGCTTTTAACTATTTTAATTTTATTTGGCTTGGAAATGGAATATATCCACTCGGTAAGTTAAATAATAACAATTACAAAATCTCCACTGTAATAACACCCTTATATAAGGTCATATATAGCCGTATATAAATATTTTTAAGTATTCTAGACAAATTGTGGTAATGATTTCTTTACGGTTGCGCCGGTTGAAAATTCTGTACCAAAATCAGCTGATTTCTTGTTTACGTTTACAAATAACAAGAATAAAAACGGTCAAGATGGGCACTTGCCGGTTTATGGTGAAAAGAGCAGAAGAGGTAGGATCGTTACTAAACATTAAATTATTAGCTGCAAAGAAATTTTGAAAATAATGTTTAAAACAGTGACACTTCACTTTACGTTATTAGTTTGGTTTATTTGCGCATCATTAAGTAGAATTGCACCGGGACACAAAGCAAAAAACAAATGAAACGAATTGAAAATAAAGTCTGGCGCTTAAAATGAAAGTGTTCACGATTTAGATATGTTCGATGTGGAGCCTTCAGCTAAAGGGATACTCATAAATTGTCAAACTTATTATAAGGATACATCGATCCGTCACTTGAACAATACTGTTTTAATTAACTTAACATTGCGGCCGCGATATGCCAACAAGGTAGAAAAACTCAAACAAAAAAAAATTTTGTAATATATATATTATTGGATAGTTCGGGCCCATTTCGTGTCGAAATTCCAGTGCAAGCGCTTTTGTCGCTTGTGTCGCCGGAGTGAATGGATATAGAGTTGCTGGAAGAAATTAAGGAAGCCGAGAAGAAATCTAAGTAAACTTACAAAAAATGCTCAAATTTTCGGTATTAAAGTTTTTTTTTCTTATGAACTAGGTAACGTTCACGCAACATTGCTTCGCATCGTTACAACATGGACACTAATTCTTTAGTTCCTTCTCACCGAATTTCAAACGATACAACTCCGCCGATGCGTTGGCAAGTTCGTAGTTTCTGAATGCGAATGTAATCCAAGATTACTTTTTGGAGCATCTAAACCTGTGGGCATCTCGAAATTACCTGGAGATCTTAATATCAATAAAATATTTATTCTTTGCTCTAAATAAGTTGTAATACTAGTTTAGTTTAAAATTTCTATAGATTATCTTTTCACATGAATAAAATCATTTCGCTAGTTATTGGTGTCATTAATATATTATTATTGGCATTTTTCTTCAAGTTTGCAAGGTCTGTGTGGTGTAGTTTCATTAATTTTTTGCCAATCAATAGGAGCATTAGTTGTATATTGTAGGTCGCTTCTTGTTGCTGTTTTTTGGTGTAGGTTGCTTCTCCTTCACGTTTTTTGTGGTAGGTTGCTTCTTCTTCCTGTTTTTTGCTGTAGCTTGCTTCTTCTTTCTATTATTGGTATAGATTGCTTCTTGCTTTTTTTGGTGTAGATTGCTTCTTCTTGCTGCTTTTTGGTGTAGGCTGGTTCTTCTTGCTGTTTTTTGGTGTAGGTTTCTTCTTCTTTCTGTTTTAAAGGAAGCTGTATGTAAAGGAAGTGATGCAGTGTTTCATTTATTTCCTTTGTGTCTGTGCCAATATCGAAATTATTTGCCTTTTCAGGTAAATAAACAACAATAAATCGCCCTTGTTTCTTTCTATGCCACTATGCCACAACAGAACCATGTAACTTCAAAGACCATATAAATTATCAAATATGTCAAATCCTGAATTTAAACATGTCCTCATATCTGTCCGTCCCTTTTATCGCCTTGGTCAGCATAAAAGTTTCTTGCGCGCAGGTGAGCGTGAAGTAACTATATAGTCGATCAAAGAAGATAAATAGATATAACAATAAAAATGTGCATACTTTTGTGCAAATATATGCAACACCCAGAAAGAAGCTTCAAGGACTCTACAAATTGTATATATTCTTTTAAATTCTAAGTCGATCTAAGTATCCCTGCCGGTCCACTTTTTTATTTTCATATGGTAAACACTTTCCTATTCGAAAAATTACGATATCGTCTGCAAATTCGCAATAAAACATTTTAAAGCAAAGAAATGTCGTTTTCAATAATATCTGCACAAGATTGGAAAACCAACCATGCTCGTTCAATGGTACTTAGTATCGAAATTTCATTTTCCTAAGTTTTTTAACATAAAGGCGGTGAGTATAAAATATACGGCGATAGCCGAATGTAATTTTCCGACTCGTTCGTTGTCATTTGCTAAGAAGTGGTCTATGTGGTCTTCTTTTTTGTTACGAAAAACCCAATGATCTACCAAGTCCAAAGAAGCCAAGTAAAAGTGCAGTACCGGCGTCCCTCTTATATGAAACTCTTTCATTTTTTTATATAAAGCAAGAAAGGCAACATTTAAACTTAGATGTAACGTAGATCAAAATAAATAAAAATACAATTTTGTTTGTCCAGTGTTGTTTATCTAACATTATTTGCATATAAAAACCATAGCAGAAAGCGGCGAAGAAATGAATACTTAACACAAAGTAAGACGAATGGCAACTTTCGTCGCCGGCAAAAAGATAACAAACAGTACGAAAGTAATTTAAAGGATTGGAAGTTGACACAATGAGGGCTCATTTTCGTCTTTGGATTAAAAACTGCCGAATCATAAGCATAATGGGCAGCCGCGCTACCATATTGTTTTACAGGAAAACGTAAGCAAGAACCAACTAAAGGGGTCGAGGTAAACGTAAATAACAAATTTATAAAAAAATAACAATAAGAAAGTTAATATAAAAACAAACAAGCTTGTTTATTGATTAGTGATAAAGAAGATTGATTAGATATTTTTAGATATATATATCGGATATATTCTTGTGTTAAACCAACAAACGAAGTTAAAGATCCGGCCTGGAAATAGGAATAAATGTAATTACTTTCAAGATTGTACTAAGATTCTGTTTTTTCACGATTTCACAACATGGCAACACAAAAGAATAGTTTATGCCCCACGTTCAATGCTTATGCGTTTCTTCTTAGCTGTAGGCAACCATGCGTTCACGTAAGAAATGTTGTATTGACAACGCTGACCAGAAAAATTCTAGAACAATATTCTAGTGCAATAGAATAGAGGCGAGAAAAGTTTCTAAAATTATTAATTGTAGATATGGAAGTCTATTTATTACCATTATTATAGTTGAGGTATACAACTTCGGTGTTCTCATCTACCAGGAATCCCCAGAAGTTGCCGTTAAATGTAAGTGCAAAGCCATGATTATGTTCATATACAGACACTTCGACGTAGGTTGCTACGCTTTAGAGGTTATGTTTTAAGCATATAAAACAAATAAGAAAATTATATTAGTGTCACCAAATCTTTTACATCGAACATATTTATTTTAAGAAAAACAACGAAAAACAATTTTCATGCTCCATAATAACATAGGTTGGATGTGGTTGTTTTCTTCCCATGTTGTACATGTGAAAAGGGATTATCCATTAGTATGGAAATTTCGATCATTTAATTTGAGTAGTTTATATGCATAGGGGACAGAAAATCTAGAAGGCAAAGGTGTTGTCTTTATTAATTGTACCATAGGCGCTTTCTTCATCTGATGCGCTCTATTTTCATTATAAATCTGTCTGAGAAAACTTTCAACTATTTGGCCGATGTCATAATCTTTGTTATCGAGAGAATGTCTGTGTTTATGTACGCAGACGGACTGGCAAACTTAGGCCGATTTTGAGTTTAATAAAGGGGTTATATTTTTTATAGGCTTCCTCAAGGATCCCTTTGGGATTTTTTGACAAAATGAATATACAATTAACTTTTGGTGGTGGATTTCACAAAAACTTTTATATAGAAAATATATATTTTTAGTCCATCTTAACTCAACATCCAAAAAAAAAACTATAGAAATTTTGTATTATGTAGAGTATTGTATTTTTTTCTTTTTGCAGCAACAGGAAAAATTGTATATCTTTCAACGAAAAGCTTAGCTAGCCGTGGTCTTGAAGTATGAGAGGTATTGAACAGTCTGAGCAGTGTGTTACGTCGTGATGAGGTGAATAACCAAAACTTATAATGGTTTCAATATTATAGTAATATAGCGACTGGGCGTATATCCTTCGGACAATATGGACGTACATGAAGCCGCACCATCTAATTTTGAAAATGTGGTTAAAACAGTAAAACTCGAAGGTCAATGTTGGTAACAAAACATCACCGTCTTGTGAACTAATGTAATTGGTTTTTAAAGTAGAAGGTAAGTCATAAGACATCGCAAATATAAGTAATTTATAAACAGAAAAAATTAATAAAATATTTCATATATGATAACGTAATCAGTTGTCTCCAAAAACATCACTTCTTCGTTGACAATTTGAGCGACCACTGACATATTTGTACGAATGATTAGATTAATATCTGTTGTAAAGCGAAAATAATTTCCGTCTAATGTAATGCTATCGAGCTTTGCTGACTGTAGCGTGAGCACAAAAATGGCTGTATGCAAATACCTGCAAAAAAAAATATACAGCTGAAAGTAATAGCATTTTAAGAATGGACAAGAATTCTGAAAATGTACATATTATATTTAATAAAATATCGATGTTATAAAAGTGTGTAAGCGTAATGGGATTTGGAAAATATATTTAATTTTTATGACGGAATACCGGAATTTTCGTATTAAAAGCAAGTCAAATCGTTTTCGCTCTAAAAATGTCGTTGTTAAAAATGCACCGAGCTGAGATCACCTAACTCTTAATAGAATTAGAAGTCAGTGCCCTTCCTTTGTGCTGAGAAAGAAAGTGTTCAGTCTTGAAGATTTGTTTTTGTTCTTATTCTTTGTAAATGTCAGCAGTTTGTTACTATTGCTAACCATTTTATATGAAATTATTTCTGTCTTTGCAGGAATTTCTAAAATAAAACGAATATGCCGTAAAATTTTCAACGATTCGATTGGAAGTTCTAAAAAAGATGTGTAATTTTTATTGCTGCGCAACAGTTACGAAAGTCTCACAAATCCGTAAAATTTCTTCAATTATTTGCTGAGATAGAAATTTAGGTGAGTAATGAGAACAAAGTAATTATTGATTGCCGGAAATTAATATACAATTATTTCAGGCACTCGTCTGCATCTGCTTTGAAAATTTATATCACGAGCCAGTGCTTTTGAATGTTCGCGAATATCATGATTGTTTCTTTATATCAGATTGTTATCTGCAATCGATGATATTTCTAATTTCATGTATTCGTAAAAACAGTGATGTAAAAAGGCAATCAAATGCGATAACGGCAAACGATTCAAAGCCAGTGCTTGAATTTGCACCACCGTAAGCAAAATGTTTTTAGTCATCTGTGAAACATCCTTGGTATCCTTATGAAAAAAACCACAATAAATTGCTCGTTTCGGAACATATGTAATGATAAAAACGTTTTATGCAAAATGCGAGAGTTGCGTTCGCTCATCAGAATTAGCATAACGTAGAGCTGACGATTTCAACGAGTACGAATGTAAATTATTTCGATAAATACGGATGGTAAGTTTCAAATTATTTAAATATAAGCGACGCTTCTCACAGTGACGTTATATAAACGGCCACCAATATTAACATAATCTCGAATGTAATAACTGAATCATGACAAATGAAAAATAATATAGTTTTTGTAAAAGCCCTTATTGTCCCAGTCAATTATAAGCAAGCAAATGGTCTCAGTATTCATATAAGCGTAATTTGCAATTTGATAGATATGCGAAGAACATTTCAACTTAAGATTACAGAAGACTTGAAAAATGGTTCATTATTTTCTTTATAAAGTTTGCATTTTTTATCATTTAATAACAGTTATATAATTTTACTCATAGAAAAAAAACTAACAAAGCAAAGCAGCATGAACTTATATTCTTCTAATGGAGATTTTAGAGGCTGAACTCATCAGCTAAAATATATACTGCAAATTGATGTCTTTTTAATTAAGTACGCGCTTAGTAACAAGCTGCAGAAATATATTCTATTCTAATATATTCGCGTTTTGCTATTATAAACTCATTTAACGTAGGAGATTTCTGGTCACTACATATCAATTCAATTGTATGTAAAGTTTCAATTTTGCAAATATGCAGTCGTATTTTTGCACATTCAAATGAGTGACTGAACACTGCGGTTCTTCGTACTCTACATGGCTCTCTTCTCTCTCCTTTCCTTTCTTGTCGACTGCTTTATTCTTATTTGCCAACACTGCTCGTGAAAAGCCAAGATGCAGCAGCATCAGTAGTGCGTGAGCAACGCAGGACCCATTAGATACATCCCTAATAAAGAAGGCAAGAGGTCTTGTCGTTTTTAAGTATCTTTAATAGCGTATTATTAGCAGAATGAATATGAGCGAAGCTTATCCGAAAACTATAATCATTGCTCTATGTAATGATATTCGTTATTGCTTTCCGTTCGTTGCATATAGGCTGTGAACGTTAACAAATGCGTACTCACTTTTTTGTTTCAATATCCATAGTTAGCTTACAATTTGATATACAGAAAGAAACATAAACTTTTACATATTGCTTTAATTTCGTTTTTTTTTTCATCTACATAAAAAGTAGTTCACAATTTAATGTGTATTCTTACATCTAATAATACAATTCATTTACTCGTTCGATAATACTAATGGTCTGGTTACATAGGTGAAACTATCCTGTTGGACCATTTGCGTGATTGGCGTTAGCCTATCGGATTTGATCTCGTTTTTGGGTCCAAATTAATCTGTCGACATTACGAAAAAGCAGTTGGTGTGTCGGTCGACTATAAATCATTCTATTTATATCCTAATGTCGAAACAGCGCCTATTATGTGGATTTATACGGATTTCTGCACACTTTAGGGGGGGAGGATTTGTAATCGTTGATGATTGAAGGCACTAGGACACTGCGTTCGAAGCAAGTTGATTTTGCCAATCGATTTATTAGTTGCATTCGAGCCAATGAGCAAGTGTGCTGCTAAACTTCCAGCGCGTTCCCTTTCCTTCCAAATGTCCCACGTTCGCAGGGATCACGTCGCTGAAGAAGTGGCAGATTTGTAGTAGATCACTTCTTGGGCAGCAAGATTGAGGGCAGGAACCTCTTTTCGACAAAAATGGAAATTGTGGAAAGACACAATGTTTTGTTAGAGTACGTCCTGGTTAAAATGTACTTGTAGAACGGTTGTAGTAAATGGAGATAATCGGGATAATTTTATTTCTCCTGTTGATATAAACCCAGCTCGGGAACAAAGGTATGGTCGATCCTGTTGAAGATGAAAGCCTTGATATCCATTCCGAACTCTTCGTCAAGTTCCATATTTTGTTATAATTTCTCTCCCATATCTCCTTCATTAGACATCCACGGGTAATAGTTCAATATCAGATTGAATTTGATTAACAAGCGTTTGGTGTTTGTGAAGATTTCACCAAAGTGCGATTGGACTACTTTATCTTCGCTGATTACGTTCTCCACGGCTTTCTTGAGCACTTCTTTGCGGCTGTTACCCTCTACGTTTCTCATCCCCTCAGGAATTCCTAGCAAGCCGTTGGAAAATCAAATATTTGCGAGGGAATGGAAGTTACTACGTTGCTTTATATACGTAAAAGTCCTTCCTCCTCGTAAGGGAAGGAATTTTAATAATTTAATTAATGCGGCCGGGTCTTCTGTCCAATATTTTTTTAGGCTGCCCCGTTGTACACCGGGTCTCTTTGGTAATCTGCATTCAGTTGTTTACTGGTGAGAAGTAGATAATCTTTCTTGCCATCTTTCGTACTTTCCTCGTTGATATAAACTCCGCTCGGGAAAAATCGTAGAGCCGATTTGTTTGCACCGTGCCTGTCGAAGATGACCGTCTTGACATCCAATCCGAGTTCTTCGGCAAGTTCCATATATTATTACAATTTCTCTCCCATATCTCCTTCAATAGACGTTATCGGGTAATAGTTCAATATCAGATTGAATGCGGTTAACAGCTTTCGCACTCCACAGACGTGCACCTTTTGGTGCTCCTCGCTCTCAAGCACCTCTACGTTCCTTATTGGGCGCCAGTCCTTTAGCGTTTTCGTTGTTAGTAAGTTAAACCCCTGACTTTCCCTCAGAAATTTGTAACAAAAGATGCTTAGTTATATTTTAATACTTAAATGTGAAGTTGAATGTCCTAACTTACGAAAGGCTAATGATGTCGCAGGTACCGTTATCGACAATGTTATTTCAATGACGTTAAAAATGTTTTAATAATAAAATAAGTTATAGGATAGAAAGCGCATAAATAAAATAAAAAGAAAAGTGCATTTTAGAGTCCATTACCATTGACTTGGTCCCAACCATAAGTTCCTCATCACTGGGATAGTTTCTTCTTCCAGGTTTTCTTTGTTGTCATAGTCTTGCACAATTATAACAAAATCTTGTTAATAAGCGGATTTTAGGCCGCGTAAAGGGCCAAAACGAGCGGGGTGACTTTGGTCCTTACATCATATAATGCTCCACAAGAAATGAAGAAAACATCTTAACTTCTGTTTTGTTTTAAAATATACATAAATTTTCAAACGATTTTCTTTCATTTTTAAATAGGTTTTAATTAATTTTACGTCTTAATTAACTATGTGATTTCTAAAAATGTATCTTATTAAATTTTAAATATTGTGTATTTTAACTAATCTTGAACAGTAATCAGTTAAGTTTTTAAAGGTAATGTAGCTTAAACTAGTGGCTTAACTAGTTTTAAGTTTTAGTCAGTTCTATATATACGTGTTGGGAAGCGGATTCCCTGGGGCCGGAGAACGTTCGTCGGAATCCGCCGTTCTCCCACAAGATTTCATTGAATTTGCGGACACGATTAGCTGCGTCACTTTTAATTGCCCGCCTGGCCCCTATTGCGATAATTATTTTTTTTTACGTAAAGAATAGTTTTATCCTTTCACTATAACGTTATATTTTGTTATAATATTATTTATATATTAAGTTTGTCTTATTAAATTTCAGGATTTGCTCGATAGAATATAGTTTTTTTCATAGCGTCACATAGATGTTTTATTTCATATATTGCACTCAGAGTTGGAGTTGCAAGCCAGGCGCCGAAGTAGAATCTATTATAAAACAAAACTAAAAAGATCCGCGCTGCTCTATTGAATCCCGAACAAAAGTACAGGTCGTAGACGGGACGTCTAACTAGCTAAATCAACAAAGATGGCCCACAAGACCGAAAGTCGCCCTTTTTGGCTTCTCAAAAGGTTGACATTTCCAAACTTACTTTGCTTCGAATATTTTATTTTTCAATGGAACTTTTTTAAACGCAGAAGCGCCTATTCGACGTTACTGATGAAACCTTTAAAGCTTTAAGCTTATTGAAATTTGCTTACCAAAATTAAATTTTTGTAAGTACAATCTGCATGCAATAATGTATGTAGTATTATGTAGTGTATATGTATGTTTTTTGCTCTTACCGTGGATTCCAAGAAAGCAGTGGCTAATATATAACAACCAGTATGTACAAGTAAATACAAGTCGTTTGATTGCGACACTGACTGATTTCTCTTTTTCTTGTCACACAATTTCTCGTTTGACACGAATCAAATCGGAAAAAAAGTGTTGCCCGCGAACGATAAAATAAGTAGGCGATTTATATATATTGTTAGCGATCTAGACAAAAATACTTGTTACCGTGAATCTTTCCAAACACTGGATGGGTGGCTTCAGCTTCAAGGAATATGTCTCTATATTCTACCAATAGTAACCTTATGCGTGGTGGGCATGATGCATTTGCTATGTTGGCAGACATTACTGTTCGCGAGGCTGATCCGCTCCGGGGCCCATTCCCCCTCGCTAGTGGTGGGCTCCCCCGTAATTTGCCCGTCGACAGCAGTCGGGTAGTTTCGGTTCTCGGGAAATTTTGCGTGACGCGTTACCCGTCGGGATCGCCTCTAAGTCGCTGGCGAGCTCCATTAGTTTGGCTAAGCGGTTGAAGTCACGGCACCGTATATACCACAGGTATTCGCGTTGTGCGATTATGTAAATTGTTATTAGATTACGTGGTGTGTGTGTATAATTTCTAGTTTTATTTGGAAGGATTCCCTTTGAATCCTTCCCAGGCGTGACGAGGTGTTGTTGAAGTTTACTTAACTTGGTCGGCTTCCATGCGCCAAGTCAAGCTGTTTCCTTATAAATGGCAATTAGGCTCGGCATGAGACATTCCCTATGAACTTTAGGTTTAGGCGGATTGAACGTCTTTTTTAAAATTTTTTTTTTTATTTAATTTTCTTGATTTTAATATTTCTTATATGCATATATTTATATATGTTGTTGTTTCTTAGTCTTCCTATCGTCGAACCATCTTTCGATGTTGTCAATCTCCCGCCGGTATTGAGACGAGATGTGCCACGAGATTGGTTGCTGTACCGCTTTTTTGCAACGTCAGAGGGAGGAGGTATTGTTTATTTTTGCTCCCTCCTATCTTAGCTGACTAATAAAAAAACTTTTGCTTTCTACTTCAGTAAACACGTCTGGACATCATGACGATGATCTGTTATGATGATGGGTTACTTACGACTGTAATGATAAAATTCGATCGCTGTGATGTAATGGTAAAATAGTTTATAGTTTGTAAAATGTCGACCATAGGCTCGATTATACGGATAGCATGAATTAGAAGGCCTTCTCATAAATACAGCTAGGAATAGCATCAGAGTTCGTTCTACTGAAATCAGTGTATTATCATGAGTGGTTGGTTGTTTCTATCAATTCTGGTTGCTTCTGTAACTACCTAGACTTAACTTAAATTAAACAAGGAGTAATGATTTTCACTGCAGTTTTAACACGTCATTCATCATTTGTTTAATGATTATTTATTTATCTGCTAATATATCACTGCATTGTTCGTAATGTTTATCCAAACTAGTGCAATAGTTTACAAAATAAAATTCTAAGTCAGCATAAATTATTATGAATGAAAGAAATAAGGGCGCCTACCGTAATTGCATTCTTTATTCTTGTCATTCCATCAGGAAGTTTGAAGTGTGTCCTATGTTCTAATGTTTCTTCTGCTTACATTTATTTTTATTTCTGGCACTTCAATCGATACAAGTACGGTAATCCTCAGCGAGTTCGCGAGCTAGCTGATCTTTAGATCGTATTCAAACAAAAACATCCGTGTTATGGCGTCAACACACCAAGAAATATCTATTTGTTTAAATTCCGCTGAAAAGTGTTTTGTAAAGTAAAACGCATTCTTTATTGTGAATGTCGTTGTTTTATTACAAATTCAATTCGATAAAATCGATTTAAGAGCAGTATAGGAGCCAGGCTTGCAATTAGAATATTGAACAATAAACATCGAATTAATGTGCATTAAAATTCGTATTTCTTACGTTTCACTCATCACGCTCTATTTAAGCTGAGCACAACTCTATATTTGTATTTCAATTCGCGATGAAGTGACTAAGCAAAAGAAGACGGTGGCATACCATCAACGTGGTGAAACTGTGCCGTGTGGAAAAGTGGAAAATTTTAATTTATTGGCTGTAAGGTTTTGGGAATGACAGCAACAATCTGTTTAGCACCTTCTAACGGGACTTAGCCGTTTCTGTCAAGGCTTAGTTATGGTCGCATTCGATGGCCCTTATTTTATTGCTCTATTGCTCATGAAGACGTACTACATAACTTTAACCCAAAGTGTGGAACAAAACTGAGTATTGACTTTGGTCGTCCAAGTGTTGACTTGTGAACGGCTCGTTTAATTATTATTCTTTACCGTCACTCTTTTTATACCTCCTTTTTCCATAAAATCGCGTGAGTGAAAGTTATTGCTGTAATAAAGCATTTTCTTAATGGTTATTTTCTATTTGCTTGTATAACGATATAAATGTCCGCATTTGCGTAACAATATTTTTCTGCATGTACGCAATTTTTTCTGGTCTAAAACGGAGAAAATTTATTTATTGAAAAATGCTGCATCTTATATATATTTCTGAAATTTATTTCCAAATCCTAATCTACATTTAAAAGTTTCAGTGCAAAGATGCAGAAGCCCATTATATTTTTTAAAGTTAATATCCATTCACCAACGTAAATGCGAAGTGTGTTGTTAAGTGACGTAATAAACATGCAACAAATGCGTTTTTGTTGAATTATGTCAATCAGTTTTTAACATGTTAATAAAATATTTGATCTTACAATATTTGTAATCTTGAGCCAGAATTTTATTTGATTGTATTTGAAGGTGTGAAGCCCACATGAACGGCGTTTGTTACCCTCATAATCACAATTCAATAGAAACTGTGTAATGTATGGGGCCGGGGTTGCTTTATTTTATCTTGGCTAGCAAGCTCACGGAACATCTTCTGTCATCATCTGTCTTAACCCACCCTACGTACGGTCTTCCTTCGGCCCGTCAAGAATTGTATTTGAAGACCCCGAAGTTAGGTCCGAAGACCTCTCTAATCTACTTGCCTCTCATTATAGCAAATGTTAACTTAGTGCAATTTTAAGTGTAAAAAATAAATAAATATGCACTATAAAGTATCTCTAATGAAAATGTCTATTTACAAATATCTTTTGAACGTGGAAACATCACAAAAAAATAACGTTGAACTAGTGCAGGTACTTGACATCTGCGAATCAAGTTCAAGCTCTCAATATTCTTTGGTAGCTTTGCAGCAACCAGTTCTCATTTATTGGCATATTCTTACCTCGACAATATCGCTGTATCACGAACCCATTGGTTGACATTGTAATTTTACTTCTCAAGATAACAGCAAATCCTCTTGATGGCTACAAATTACTAGAAGAAGAAGAAGAAACTTAGCTGTTAAGTGGGTGTTAAAGATCCATGTTGATTAATCGCAGGAAATAGTCAATGAACTTCATAAGTAATCGTTGACTCCTTACCTTGTTGATTTCTTTTATTTAAGTTCAATAGAAAGAAACCCCAATATCACTTTAATTAATTACTTTTGTTTTAATCCAAACTTGTTGCACTGTAACATGACTCTCCTCAAAGACTTTTCGCAGAACAATCCTCCCTTCATTTTTTCCTGAGCTCAAGCTAACCTCATAAAAACCTTTCCAATTAGCGATCAATAAGAAGAGCGAAAACAAAACACAAAGAGAAAAAGAAACTACCGCCAAGAATTTTTCTTTCGCATGATTTTACTCTCTTTTTCTTTGTTTTTGCATAGCAAACGGCTAGCCGCTATTTTGCAAAAACTCGTAAAATTACGCGAGGTCCCATAACGGCACACCGTTATTGAGACATTTTTGGTAAAAACAGACCGACAGATACCCTACTCTAAATTTGTTCGCGGACGTTAGAGACATTATAATTAGACACCTGTTTATTTACTCACTTATCCGTCCACAAACGGATCGGACGATTTTCTAACCGAAATACCGCTGATAGATCGTGCGGTCCTAGTGGATGAAAGGGACTTTATTTTTCTGCGCCTATCTCTTACCTCAGTGGCGGGTCGGTCAAGGAGAAGAAAGTCTGAAACTCTCTTCCTCTTCTCCTAACGTCGGATTGGCGTTGCCAATCGTTAATTTAGCCGCAATTCTGTACTTCCACCTCTCCGTATGGCGGCACAGTATTGGGCAGTAAAGGCGAGTATAAGCTTGCCGCCTTTAACTAACGTAAACTTATATATACCTACAACTACAGCTTACTTATAACAAAATCTTATTAATAAGCAGATTTTAGGCTGCGTAAAGGGCCAAAACGAGCGGGGTGACTTTGGTCCTTACATCTTATAATGCTCCACAAAAAATGAAGAAAACATCTTAACTTCTGTTTTGTTTTAAAATATACATAAATTTTCAAACGATTTTCTTTCATTTTTAAATAGGTTTTAATTAATTTTACGTCTTAATTAACTATGTGATTTCTAAAAATGTATCTTATTAAATTTTAAATATTGCGTATTTTAACTAATCTTGAACAGTAATCAGTTAAGTTTTCAAAGGTAATGTAACTTAAACTAGTGGCTTAACTAGTTTTAGGTTTTAGTCAGTTCTATATATACGTGTTGGGAAGCGGATTCCCTGGGGCCGGAGAACGCTCGTCGGAATCCGCCGTTCTCCCACAAGATTTCATTGAATTTGCGGACACGATTAGCTGCGTCACTTTTAATTGCCCGCCTGGCCCCTATTGCGATAATTATTTTTTTTTTACGTAAAGAATAGTTTTATCCTTTCACTATAACGTTATATTTTGTTGTAATATTATTTATATATTAAGTTTGTCTTATTAAATTTCAGGATTTGTTCGATAGAATATAGTTTTTTTCATAGCGTCACATAGATGTTTTTTTTTTCATATATTGCACTCAGAGTTGGAGTTGCAAGCCAGGCGCCGAAGTAGAATCTATTACAAAACAAAACTAAAAAGATCCGCGCTGCTCTATCGAATCCCGAACAAAAGTACAGGTCGTAAACGGGGCGTCTAACTAGCTAAATCAACAAAGGTGGTCCACAAGACCGAAAGTCGCCCTTTTTGGCTTCTCAAAAGAAAGGTTGACATTTTTCCAAACTTACCGAAGCTCAGTTGATATCAAAGAAGCTCCTTACCTGTCATTACTCGCTGTACAGTTACTTACTTACTTACTTTTATCTATGATATGATATGGTCGGAGAATCTCTTTAGGCATTTTCCTTTGCTTGTTTTAAAATCGACTAGCAATGCAATTTTCCTCTCTCTACTTTCAGCCCAAACTTATGTTTGCTTCGATCCGTTGCTTCGTGTCTAATTCTGTCATTGGCTTAGTGAGCATGGATTGAAATGGATGGAGCAAACAAATTGCACAAAGCAAAGCTCACCTTTATACTGTAGAGACGGACTTTTTTTCTTTTTCGCGGACAATGACAATTTACTCCTTTTTATGTCATATGCCATTGTTGTGAGGGCCTTTATACTTTGGTACTTTCACTTAAGTATTCTAAAAACCCAATTTTATTAACAATTATTTATATAGAAAGACTTAGGAAGAAAAAATTCTAGAAGAAGTCCTCGCACCAGTCGTGCGAGCTATGAAAAAAGGCGCGGCAAAAAAGCATTTTTTTGGTGGTTATTTTTCATCGGTGTCTTTCGTTTGTTATAAATTATCACTACTTTCTTCAATCGTACTATATACTTTTTGTTGATTAATATTTTCTAATTCTCTGTCAAGCGAATGACACAAACGTTCGATATAGTGGGTCGGGTAGTTACAAACATATAGCATCTATGGACTTAATTCCGCTGTTCAAAGTGTTAAGATGAGTTTGAAGTGGTTCAAATTCTGGCACGATACGCCATTTCTAAAACTCTTCGGACTTCCTTGACATTTGGGGGATTGCCATTTCATTTATTGCCGCCGTTTTCTCCCGGTCACCATGCATCCTTACAACAGTTTTCATAAACTCACATTTTTCCGTATTGACATGTAGGTTTGGTTCTCTCATTCTATGCAGCACCTCCTTCAAATTTGTCATGTGTTTCTCGAACGATAGCAACATTGTCCAAATAGGCAAAGGCATGCGGTTTTATCTCCGGACCAATTGCGGTGTAGAAGGCATGCTGGAATGTAGCTGGTGTCGAATGCAGACCGAGCGACATGGCCATTCACTGGAAACATCCTTCTCCAGGTATAGCGGAGGCGGTATATTTCTTACTTCTACCAGAATTTAATGCAATTTCGATCACTGCTTTATATTTATATTTTTTCTATCACTCAATAAGTTTTTGCTACCATTTTTCAAACTTAATAAGTTTGAACAATATTTCAAACGTTCCTATATTTCGATTTCATCCAATTCACTGTACGTACAGCAGCTTACGGAATTGAGCAAACTTCTGTTGTTCTTGTAGCACGAAACTTCCGACAAGTTCTCGTTCTAGCATGGAGCTTGTGTATTTGCCGTGGATATGTTCTCTTCCAGTCTCCCAGTTTGTAATCCACGTTGTTGACTATGTAGTAGTCGTCTTCGGGCTTATGTCCATTTAACAAAATTGCAATCTGCCACGACATCATTTTCTGTGTGGTTTCAACGATTTGTGCCGATGAATCTGTTCGTTTGTTGCCGCTCCAACAGATCTTGGCTTACGCTGCTTGCTTAACGTGTTGTACCAGGGTAAGCCGCCATTAACTTTTCTGCTAGTTCGACGACATTTTCGATCGTTGTGTATCATTTCTCTAACAATTTGGAGTCATGTTGCAGGCTTGCTTTATGCTTCATCCGATTGTCTGAGTTTGTCGAACTGCGGTGCATCACGTTAGCGGACTTCGCCATCATAGCGCTTGCCAGGTGTTCGGCGCCTTGGAAATGCCACTCGTTGATTATCGCCTGCATGGTCGCGGAATAGATGCCGCGGAAGAAGTGGCGTACTGGAACTGGATTCGTCCTCGGTGTGCATGCTTGACGGCTGGATCCTCGCTTCGCCCAAAATGCGTCGTGTTTCTCCTTTAAAGTGCCCAATTTGCAGAAGATCTTTATGTCGTATTTGCGGCCATACAAATTTCTCGACACTTTGGTGTACAGCGATGCCATCAAATGAGGGTAGTCGTGGGGAAGCCGGATTTTGTAACATTTTCTAAGTTCTTATCTCTCGTAAACTACTTTTTGAAATATTGGAAGGATTGCATTGTCAACGGTACACCTATCGCACTCTACCGCGTTCACGGCGAACTATTCATCGAAGTGTAGAGGACGTTGTGAGAGTTTAGTAATTTATTTCATCAACGGCAGAAAAGAAAAGTATTCCGTCTTCTTCTTCTTCTTTTATTTATTTCAAGCTTTGTCTATTAACTAAATAAGTAGATATACATACAGCGTGCTGTTCTGTTCTTCAGGTTTACATTTGTATGTTGTATTTTGTCTTTTATACTGAACTTATATCAGTCCTCTAACTGTTTCTAATTTATTGTACTTTGTATTTAATTTATTTTATTATATTTTAAAAATCTTTTGTTTTTAACTTATGATGATTTCAAACTTTTCCATTTTTAGCTCAACATTATCTTAAACTTTTCTCTGTACTATGTTCATTGTTTTTTTACACGTTTTTTTTTAATAGTTTTGTTGTAAAATTCATTTTTACATAGTTACTGTACTTTTGAGCGTCTTTCGTTGCTGTGGACAGTTTTTTTTTATATATAAGGGTTTTAAGCATTTTTATTATATTTAATAAACGTTTTGTTATTTTCATGGCTGAGTGTGTAGCCACTTTTATGCTCATTTATTTGATTTAACTCCGTATTTTTAAAAAAAACCTTAATACTTTAAAAATAATATTTAACTTTCTTTTCCCCAAAAGAAACTTCTTCTCTTTTAATTTTCTTCGAAGAAAGAAGGAAACTTAAAATAAAAGAAATATTTCTATTTTCATGGTTGTTAAAAAAGAAAACTTAAATTTATATTTTTTTTAGTCGTTAGCTGAACTTTTCTTTTTGCTGTCTCCCTGGCTACTACCTAGTTACTAAATCAACAAAATCTTCTTTAGTTCTATTACATTCCTTACTCCCACGACTTTGTCGCTGCGTCACACTCAAATCTGTTAACTCTGTCACTCTGTCTATGTACATGTAAGAGATTGGTATAGTAATAAAGCAATATTCCCCTTCCTATTATACAGACAAACTTGGTCTCACTCTTTTTTATAATTGTTTTCACTCTTTCTTTTCTTAACTATAAGAAAATTTTATTTAAAAGAAAGATATTCCGCTATCTCACAAGTTATTGCCTTTTGATTGTGATCAACAGCTAATGCAGACCGGTAGAAACCCCCTACACACTTATACGCGGACGTTACAGTTGCCTTTGCCAATTATCCGATTGCAACTGAGATGTCCAGTACCTGATATCCATCGGAATCTAGTTAATATAACCTTAGAACTAATTTCATTTCCTCAAATTAATTTGTGCACTAGCAATCTCTATCGGAACGATAGGCGGTATTTGAAGTTTTAAAGATGTAAATTTTAATTTCTAATTGCATTTTTATTTTTAAAGCCTTCACTTACGGACTTTGCTTTCATTCGCATGTTTTACTTTTTACTTTATTCGGATTTAAGTATCAATCACCATCTTACCGTTTAAGTTGTAAGTATTTTTCACCCAACTATTTATTTGTACTGTGAGGAGCCAAAGCCCTCGTTCTAGCCTCACAGGTTCTTCGTCTCTGAGGGGGGAGTGCTGGGCTAAGTTAGGTTAAGAATAGGATTAGGTACACTACTAGGCGGACGACGGAAAATAAGGGAACCCTAGTCAGAAACAGAGGTTTTTGATTGGCATATGGTAAGGTTTCCAAAAGGCAACCTTGACGGGAGCCGTAAAAGGCCTGACTCCAAATAGTCCGCGGAACAGACTGGTCCGGTCTAGTAGAGGAATCAGAACAAAGGGGAATCAGAACAAGGGGTAGTGGAGTTTCGTCTACGCAAGAGATGAGTTAGTTAAGATTTAGTCCTAATATCGAACGGTTGGCGGAAGGAAGCAAACAGTAAAAGAAATCGATAGAATTTTTTAACTTTCGTTAAACTTGAAACTTAAAATTTATTATTTGGAAGAAAGAAGGAACTGTGAATGTAAGAAGAAACTATAAAATTCTCGTGACTCAGAGCCTGATGCCGCTGAGCGTACCCCAGCACCAGGGAATTGACAAATGCCCTCACAGTATCTCAATTTGAATAAAATAAATGTTTCCCAGTCCATCTTTACTTAAATGCAAGTTTTAGTAATGATTATTTTTAAACTAATTTCTTTTATTTAGTTGAGCTTTAATTTTTGACTTTTTGCAAAAATACTTTCTCACTCTCCCCCCTTTGGTGTATTGCTCTGGAGTTTAGAGAAATACATAAATACTACTTCATTCTCACAACATCGTCGCTCGTTCTGAGCTCATTGACCACATCGCTGTAACAACATGCGCGTGTGTGTGTCTATCAGAGTTACTATTATGTAGTAGGGCGCTACTTTTCTGGAGCCACTCTGTACTACATTTATTTAACCAATTTGGTAGTAAGTCTATGTCTTCTTGTCTCTAAAGCTGTTATTTTAAATAAAGTTTAGGGCAACCTTGCAATGCTACGCGAAGGGGAATGGAGGCCTATGAGTCATGCGTACGCGCCATAGCTGAGCTAGCTAGTTCTGGAGATGTGGGAGGGGTTCTATAGTTTTGCTCACAGACACTCCTAGGACGGTTACACGAAAGAAATTGTCCTTTATTTAATTAACCCGAACGGACACCACATTTCTTTAAGTAATCGAAAGGACATCTGGCTCCTGAGCGTGTCTTAACCCACCCTACGTACGGTCTTCCTTCGGCCCGTCAAGAATTGTATTTGAAGACCCCGAAGTTAGGTCCGAAGACCTCTCTAATCTACTTGCCTCTCATTATAGCAAATGTTAACTTAGTGCAATTTTAAGTGTAAAAAATAAATAAATATGCACTATAAAGTAACTCTAATGAAAATGTCTATTTACAAATATCTTTTGAACGTGGAAACATCACAAAAAAATAACGTTGAATTAGTGCAGGTACTTGACATCTGCGAATCAAGTTCAAGCTCTCAATATTCTTTGGTAGCTTTGCAGCAACCAGTTCTCATTTATTGGCATATTCTTACCTCGACAATATCGCTGTATCACGAACCCATTGGTTGACATTGTAATTTTACTTCTCAAGGTAACAGCAAATCCTCTTGATGGCTACAAATTACTACCTACTTCTGTACAGCCACCATGTTGACTAAAGCATACACGCTTCATCACATTACCTTGTCTGGAATCTTATGTATTCGATCCACTTTTAAGACGAGAAAAAAAGACCAAATTTTCAACTGTATTTGTATTTTGTTTATTGTATGTTTATTTTAGCTCCGAAATATATGTCTCTCCTTTTCCTTTTAAATAACTGTTCAAGAACATTGAGGTTTAAACAAAACCTCCACTAGGTAAATGCTCTCTGTATGCCTTTTACGAAAAGTATAATGCGTTTAAGTGACATAAGCGTTAAATTGATAATTTGTTATTTCTTCATTCATATAATTATTTGTCTATAAAAAAAAAAAAAAAAGATATTTGATTTTGAGTGATCTCTTAACTTATATTGTCTTGAGGTTTTGTCCCGTTAGGGTTTTGTTGTTTTGTGAGTACAAATAAATCACCGTTTGTTAAAAAAACCTCTCTCAGGCGAGAACCTAACAATCTGTCAATGCATGGTTGCGTTGTTTTTGTTTTTAAAACAAAGAAATGTTACTCCTGTTCTTATTGAATCAAAAGAAACTTTGTTTGTTTTATTATGCCATCGCATGTCTGGGTTTGTCAATGGCTTAGTAAGCGTGATATATAATAAGTGCTAAGTGCACAAAGCAAAACGCTGCGGGTTGTGGCTAAGCGGGCGTCCAGACGCCTTGCCGGTCGTCACCAATAGTCACTAGCTACATGAAGTGCGCCTACCTGGTCATTAAGCGCTATATTGATCCATATCCATAGTTTGTTTTCAAAATGATCTTTTGGCTGTTTTGTATATATTTCTGCTTTCTTGCATTGATTTATGTGTTTGTTAATTGAATATTGTTTATTCTACAATATTTACAATAATTATTTTGGGCAAAGATATAATTGCTGAGTCGCCAATTTTATTATTTTCGTTCCACAATGAACTTGCATTTAGCGTCGCCGCATATGTGTCAATTACAATGCAGTTGGCTGAAATGCGGTAAATTGTTGAGCGAGTCGTAAAAACAGTGACACAGTACATGCTAGCTGTGCTGAGTTTGTTGCTCTGTTGCACACTATGTAGTAAAATAGTAGACGATAAGTCTGCTGAGTTCATTAATTCATTAACTGTCATCGTCTATCAGTGTATTCTAACGAAATCTTCTTTTTGTATCTATGACCAAACGTCTCAATACAATGTAAACTGTTCACTTCGTCGTTGGCTTTACCTCAAGACTGTATATTTAACGGGTCGCTTACTTGAAACTGAAGAAATCAAAAGTTGACATTGTTTTGACTAGCGCAGGCACTGAAGGCAATGTTTACTCTTAAGGACTTATATGATCTGATATCAGTGGCACTTGAACCACAATATCAAGTAGTAAATCTCAAAGAAATGAGAATTCAACTTATCCTTACATTCGTGAGCAACACAGGCATATGAAAGACAAAGAAAGATCTAAAGTTTGTAAAAATTAAAAATTGCCTCGTATTGGGAATTTTCTTAGTCTTGTTGCTGAGTGTTGGGGTTAGCTCGCCGGGGCTATCCAGGCGTTCAAAATTTACTTGAAATAGTATATAATTTACCCGATGTAAGCACGTGTTATTCATTCATAAAATCGTATACATCCGTAACTTTTACGAAATTCAAGAATCGCTCTTTTTGGCCAAAGGAGGTCTAATATATGTTTCTTAAATTCATAAGTCCTCATGACTCATGCGGCTATAACGTGCACGACATTAGTGAAGCTTTCTGGGGAGAAAAGTTCATCTTCCAGTCTAACGTATCACTGTTTAGTCTCATCGTCCTCAATTAGTTCCTACCTTAAAAGGCTCCTCACGTTCATTCTTTAGGCGGATACTTTCGGAATACCAAACTTACTTGCATCCAGCACGACGGCTTCAATCAGAGAAAAAGAGGAAATACGCTTTCTCTAAACCTGTCTGTCACGATCGACATTGCCTGTCGACTAGTAATCAAATCGAAACCAGCTGATATCCTTTGCGGATGTGATAACCATCCTGGCTTCCGGTAGATTTATAATTAATCTGGTAATCTGGTATATTTGCAAAGAGCAAGAGAGTAAACGAATTGATATATATGAAAAACATAAAGTGACATATATTGTGAAGCAGGTTTCTGCCCCTACTCTAGTGCTGGGGCTGACTCATCGGACTCCAGATATCCTTCCCATTTTGTTTTTGGGAAATTTCGCTCGTTATGTTACTTCTTGAATTTACTTACTAACTAAAACGTTCTCTTAACTAAGGAAAGCAGAGAAAAAAGCAAAGTTTCCGCCTAACGGCGTTTTAGTCGCTTGACTGCGCCCTTCAGAAGAAGGAAAAATCACAAGCCGGAAATAGTCAGTCCCTCGACTCGGACGACGGTGGAAGTCACCTGTGTTGGACTTCCGTCAAGGTTGCCTTTTGACAATCTTACTAAATTTCAATCAGAAGACAGCGGTCTTCTGATCCTTCCCTAAACCCGTCGTCAGTTTATAATTATACTGTAATTATTACTATAATTTAGACAAAGAACATGGGAAGTCAAAATGAGGAGACCTCACAATATTTGTGAAGAGGCACCAACCTCCACGAGACTAATGCTGATAATAAGAGATATACAAAAGACAATAGGGATAAGATAATCATATATAAAAATAAACTAATAATAATAAAGAGAAGCATATAAAGAAAACAAACTAAATCTACGTGTGGGTCCAAAAGGACCTTTGTTTTCACAAGTTTATGATTCTTACGATTTCATTCAATTTAAAATCATTTCTTATTGCACTATAACAATAATTTATTTTTTGGAAAATTGGCATTTTTGGCCAATACCGACTGTGCAGGTAAATAAAAGTACAAATTGTAACAGAAAGTAATATTTCTTTACAGTCAACTTGATTTTCAGTTTCTTTAATTTGTAATTAGCGAGAATTGTTCATAGTACATTGCTAAATATGTATTTATCCGCATAACAACTTCTCAATCTCAATGCTCAAATTATACTCCTCGCTTATCGTTTTTCTTCAAGAGAAAATCGAAAGAGAGACAAAAAAAAGGAGTGTTGTCAACTAGCGCGAAGCTAAAAACAGTAGGTGTTATTGCAAATGTTGCAAACTATGTAAAATATTGCAATTATCAGGCGTTGAAATCGTTTTGTAAGAGTCTTAACCCCTTAGCCTACACGATATCTACCAATTGCGCGAGCTATAATGCGCAAGAAATTCGTTCGCGCGCCGTGCCATTCAACTGTTCAGCCGTGTACCCGAACTGGCGCAAAGTGTATACTTTTCGTAACATATATATTTCAATGCAACGAAAGGAATTGTGAAATAATAAACAATGTTTAGGTACAAATAGTAATTTTAAGACGTCTAGGAAGTAATCATAATCAATTGATCAGTTGACAAAAATAATTTATTATTTCAAAGTAGATAATGAATCAATAACATTTAGAATAATGAAAATTAATAGTCTTCAACTGTATGATATCTTTCAAAACAATGAGGTACATGTAACGCAACGCGACAGTTCTTACATTCCCACGTAGTTTCACATCTTTTCTTATGTTTGGTACAGACTTTGCAAGCTCTCGTTGGATTTTTTTTCAATGGCGTGGGATCAATATGTTTCGGAAAGTGACCCCAATTTTGCGCCTGTAGCCTCATTAGTATATCCCCGTTCGATAATGGTTCTGGTCTATTATAATTTTGTAATGGCACGGTTTGTAATATTCCTTCAGCTATTCGAAGCCTGTACTCAGTGTAATTCTGTTTCTTCCCCATAATGGTTTTGTTGTACAGAATATATGAATTCAAAAGGGCCATATCGCACATGTAAAAAAGATTTTTCGGTACCCCTTCATGAATTTTCTCATAATAGGGAAACTCGCTAATACCTGATCCTGGCGATCAATACCAATCATTCCCATATTATAATCTATAACACATTTTGGCTTCAAAATAGGGCTTAGATGACTTCCGTTTTGCGCAATCATTTCTGCACTTTCGTGTTTTGTTGAAAGCATATGGACGTCTCGTCTATCTTTCCATTTCACCGCTAGTATGCCATTGCAACTTCTTATTATACAGTCTCCTTTTTTCAATTTTGCTTTACCAAAATCTCCCGGCATATTTTTTCTGTTGCAACGTACTGTCCCAAGAACGTTTGTTCCATTTCTAACCAAAGTTAGAAACAATTTCGGCGAAGAATACCAGTTATCTATATATAAGTTATGTCCTTTATCTAGTACTGATTGCAATAACTCCATCACAACAGTTTCAGATGCACTGTATTCAAGACTTGTTTTATCGTTTCCTGAATATATTTTAAAATTATAGCAGTAACCCGATGATGACTCGCAGAGTTTATAAAATTTAATTCCAAACCTCGCCCTTTTTGAAGGATTGAATTGTTTAGAAGACATACGTCCCTTAAATTTCATCAGTGATTCATCGATCGCGATATTTTCTTCCATTACATATACGTCTTTAAATTTTTCATTAAAATAGTTTATCACAGGTGTCACTTTACGTAATTTATCACTGTTGTCAGCCGTATCGTTATTTGCAAAGTGGAGAAACCTAGTGATTTGTAAAAATCTTCTTAGTGGCATACATTTTCGGAATATGGGTGTTTCTATAATGGCTCTTTTAGACCAGTTCATCTGGATTTTCGGTTTCTTTACTTGAGCCATTATGATGCATAATGCAAAGTATATTTTAATTTCATTGCGATCTACCGGCATCCAAGTTTCATCAATTATCCTTTTTGTATGTGTATGGCTTTTTATTTTTTCTGCGTATCGATTCGTTTCCTGAACAATATTATCCCAAAACACATTGTCGAATATTATATTAAAAAAATCTAACTCTCTTTTACTTCCACCTAATTGGTCTTGAATTGCTGCTGTTATGCCAGGTGTTTGTGTATACTTCCAGATTTTCGGCTTGTTATTTTTTTCTTCCCAAAACCATTGCGCTGGTAATTGCTGATAAGTGCTGTCTTCATCATCGGAATCATCTTCAATTATTAATCTTCGTGGACGTTTTGTTACAGGAACAATAATGTCACTGTCCTCACTATCATATTGAAAAGAATCTGTCGAATCAGAATCGGCAATAGTGCCACACTTCTCTTGACTACCATCACAATTAGATAACTTTCTTCTCGGCATGATGGGTATAAGAGTTTCTTAATTCTTTATACGAAGTTATATTTGAAACGTCTGACAGCAACGAAGCTTTACGGGCAACTAAAGTAAGAAATCATCCAGTTTTGTCAGAAACAAAGGAAAAACATTCGATTGCGCTAACTGTTCGGTCTAATAATAACACGCGGCATAGGATACACAAATTCCTCACCACGAGTCTGACTCGTGGCTTTTGTTTATGACACAAATTCTTTACCACGAGTCTGACTCGTGGCTTTTGTTTATGACACAAATTCTTTACCACGAGTCAGACTCGTTGTTTTCGCTTATGGCACAAATTCTTTACCACGAGTCAGACTCGTGGTTATAGGCTAAAGGGTTAACCTCCCAGAATGCATCTTCTGTTGTTTGTTTGTTGAGAACATTTTTGATTTACCAGATATTTAAGAAAACGTTTATAATCTAACAAAAACGCCAATTTTTATCGAAAATTGAGAAGGAAATCAATTAAAAAGTAAAATGCACATTCATCAGTTAAATTTTGGAACAATTGCTAAATATGGGTACCTTGTAGATTTCTTTTTTTACAAGGTTCGGGATCTTTTCACCTGACAGTATTAATTTAACATATAATGCTCCTTCTTTACAATATGAAATACAAGTATGCCTCGATTCAATGAAGAATTACTTTGTTAATACGAATGTAACCAAAAGAGCAACTTTGAAAATGTTATTTAAAAAAATTGAAAAAATCTTTGGAAAGGAAAACACGTATTTTTGGAAAGGAGTGAGCATTCGTGACGCACATGTTTTGAAAACAGCTTTGATATTCCAGCATAGCATTCACAGAAATGATTTGATTTTACTTTTAACTTCCTTAACGGACGCTTGAAATCATGTTAAACGCCGTCGCCAGGCTTCTAACGGCG